>CAHIKZ030005569.1:2765000-2766151 GCA_903632075.3 Acanthosepion pharaonis
AATATCAAATTTTGTCATATAAATTAATAATTATTGGTTAGAATGAATTCTTTTAATATTACCAGTCTTTTAAAAGATTTGGATAGCTATTATAACATGATTTTGTTGTCAAACTTTTGAATCTTCTATACTTCAGAGTTTTGATTGGTCATTCTAGCTTTTAACAATGCTTTTCCCTAGTGAAGGATGGTTAATTAATTGGAAACATTTAAAACCATTTTTTATCTTCAACATCACCCTTGATAAGACACTAAAATTGTTGAAAAAAAATAGCTATTTTTTAATGATTTTAAATATTTACTTTTAAATTTTTTTTTTTTATAAAAAAAAATTATATCTTCTCTACTTTTTATTGGGAAATCTTTTAAAAATAGTAATTTTGATTTTGAAAAATTTATTTTCCCTATATACCAATTAATACAAAATATATATACACACACACACATATTTTAAACACATATATATATATTTTATATATACACACATATATATATATATACACACATATATTATAACAAATATATATTTTATAAAAATTTTATATATATACACACATATATATATATAAAAAATATTACACACAAAAAATATATAAATTTTATATATACACACATATATATATATATATATTTCACACAAAATATATATAACACATATATATATATATATATACACACATATATATATATATATATAAAAAAAACCAATTATATATATATATATATACAAAATATAAAATATTACACACATTATATTTAAATTTATACACACACAATTATATATTTTAACACACACATTTTTTAAAAAATTTATTATACACACAATATATTTTATATACACACACACATATATATATATATATAAAACACACATTATATATATATATAAAACAATATATATATATATATAACACACACATATATATAAAAAATATATATACACAACAAATATATATATATACACACAAAAAATATATATATATATATACACACAAAATATATATATAAACACACAAAATATATAAAAATATATATATACACACACACAAATATATATATGTTCCCCACACATATATATTTAAAATTTTACACACACCCCAAAAATATATATATATATACACACACAAAAAAAATATATATTTTATACACACA
>CAHIKZ030005570.1:0-2500 GCA_903632075.3 Acanthosepion pharaonis
ATGACAATTTATCCCTAGTCCCCTGTATCTCATTTGCATCATCCAAGGGAACAAGTCACGTATAGAAAATCAGCAAATGGTACCCTTTTTATTTTTATCTGGATTCAAACACATATGACTGTGAATTACACAACTATCTAAGCCATAAGGTAGGTCATTACTGTTTTTACAATTATTATCTATTCTACTATTCTTCGTATTTCTATCATTCACTCACCTAAGTCCTGTAGATTTCACAGTGGAGTATGGGGTCATAGCTCTCAGGTACTGCATCTGTGGTTTCCCAAACAAATTACTTTTTATGGTAGCTCCACACCCAGCAGGTTTTGAATTCAGAGTTGTCCTTCCCTTAGAATGGTTGACAACCAAGGCTGAAGAGCCCAGTCTGCCCTACTATTTAACCCAAAGTTGGTTTGAGAAAAAACGGCATCCAGTGGTATTTGCATGAAAATGAATATAACGTACACAGCTGGAATTTGAAGTCAGCTTGCTGATTTCTTGTTCTGAGCTTAGAAAGAGGGGAGGGCATAAACAGGAAAACAAAGGCAACAAGAAAGCTGGAGAAAAATGTAAAGAAAACCAGGTAAACCTTAGACGACTTTGGCTCAGGCAAGATCACAGAAGTAATAATTGATATATACACCATTGGTGATATACTGAAAGACCTAAGTAAATTTATTTTCGTAGCACTGCCTAGGAAGCCACATGTAAACAAATGCAAACTCCATCAGACAATCAGCTTAAGGAGTCATATAAAAAAAACTGATCATCCAAATGAATAGAGCATGCAGCAGAATCAGACTGGAAATAGGACAAGAACAGTGCAGGTTCATCAAAGACACAGGAACAAGGAATGTAATATTTATGCTCAGTATGTTATCAGAATGAGTAATACAAATGCAGAAGGACGTGTACCCATGTTTTATACATTAAGCAAAGGCCATAAATGATGCTGCAAAGATCTGTTGGAACTGCTCATCAACCTTGATATATTTGGGAAAGATATTAGAATAATCAAGAACCTATACTGGCAGTAAACGGCATGCACACAGATAGAAAATGAGTTCAGCAGATATTCAAAAATAGAAAGGGGTGTAAGGCAAGAATGTGTCTTCTCACTGGACTTATTCAACCTATAAAGCGAGGCAATTCTGAGAGAACTGGAAATCCTACCAGGATTCATTATTGGTGACCACAATCTTAACAACATAAGGCATGTGGATGACACATTTCTGATAGCAGACACAGAAAGAAAACTACAAAAACTCCTACAGAAGGCAGTGAAGGAAAGTGAAAAGAAAGGATTAAACATAAACTGCAAGAAGACAAAATGCATGGTTGTCAGCAAAAGGATGAGTCCAAAGTGCAAATTGTATATCAGAAATACCAAAATCAAACAAGTGCAGAAATTTAAATATCTGGGAAGTGTTTTAACATAGGATGAAAAGAGCAACACTGAAATCTGAAAGCATATTGGGATAGCCAAGGAAGCATTCTAAAAGCTAAACATAGTACTAAGAAATAGGAAAATTTTACTAGAAACCAGGAAAAGTGTACTAAACTGCTACATGATATATGTCTTACTGTATGGCAGTGAGTGCTGGATGATCTCCTAAAAGATGAAGAGGAAACTTGATGCAACATAAATATGGTTTTGCCAAAGAATGCTGTGGATACAGTGGACCAAACATTTGAGTAATAACAAAGATGTGGAGAAAATAGAAGGAAAAAGGAACCTAATACTTAAGAGATAGTTGAAGTTTCTGGGGTACATAATGAGGAAGGAGAGCTTGAAAAATCTGATACCCATAGAACAGATAGAGTGCAAGAGGGACAGAGGAAAACAAAACAATACATGCTTAGTGACCTTGAGTAAATAGATGGCAGAACAGGGCTTAGGAGAAATAACAGAAAAACAAAATTTATTAAGAGCTACAAGGAACAGGAAGTTGTGGAGAGCCATGATCGCCTATGTTCTGTGGAGATGTGGCACATAAAGAAGAAGAATAGAGTCAGGATTTTTGTTGCCATCATGGTAAGGGGATAATGTAATGGTTTGACTGTTGATTTCTGTAATGCTCTGGTTCATCTTGTTCAGTGTCTTTTTAAAAAATCAGCCTCCATAAGAGCAGATTAGACATATTTCTCCATAATTTAAGTTTTTCTATTTTGCCTAAGTCAACGTACCCTCAATTATTCCACCTTAAGAAATGTGCACTTTATTCTGTTGGCTTAGAATAATAATCTGTATACAAAAGAACCGTTTACCATAACAAATGTACACTTTATTCTACTGTCCTAAAAATAACGTATTTGACGGCATATAAGGCACACTTATTTTTACTAAAAATATCTTTTAAAATTTCCCTGCGTCTTATATGCCATACATAGGTTTAAAATCCACAATAGTTGGATGAAATTAGCTAACTGACAACAACTATTAACTTAGACTTAAACATGAAGAAGCAATGGAACATGTGGATGGCAACACCTGATCACG
>CAHIKZ030005570.1:7500-160000 GCA_903632075.3 Acanthosepion pharaonis
AGTCTGTTTTCATAATTGCTTGCAATTTCTTCCTTTTATCAAAACTGTAAGAGTGCTTATGAAGATTTTTTTTTCCTACAATAAGTATTAATTCAACAGTTAAAAAGGTACTATTTTTGCCGACGATAGCCTTTTTTTATTGTTGTTAGGCCTCCTTGCACTTTGTCTAAAGATTTTCTAATATTTACTTTGAGATAGATATCTACAAAATGTATAAATACATACACAAACACTTCTCCCTCCCCAAAGTGGTTTGAAGGGATTATAAATAATGCAATGATGCATTGTGAAGCAAAGTTGGATTGGCATGTGGAATTCAGCCTCTTCCCCACTAGCTATGGGTTAAATAGCAGATTTCTCTGGATTCTTCAGCTTTAGCTGGCAACCAGTCTCGGAGAAGGACAACTTTGAATTTAAAAGTGGTTATCTGACCTACAATCTATTTTTAACTGGGGCAAGAAATGGCTTGTTAATTTAATTGTTTCCAAAATGATACTGCTCTTATTTAATCATTTTAGAGAACCTTTTTTTTATTTCCATCAGCATGACTATGGAAGAGTGACTCATGGCACCTTCTCAGGCTAATCCTTTCTGCTGACAAATGGAAATATTATATTGAATCAATTGCTAGGTCTGCTCCTCAAAAAGTTGGTTCACTGTGTTAGGCAAGGCAATTTTTCTCACCAAAATCTATCTTGCTCATTTATAAGTCTATTATTTATCCTTGCATTTAATATTACTGCCACATCTGGTCTGGTGCTTCTTCTATGCATTTATAGATTCTTGATAAAATACAAAGATGAATATGAAATGTTATTAGTCTTGACCTGGCATCTCTGCTTCAGTCACTTTCGCACTGCTGTAACATAGCTTCCCTGTGCCTTTTTATAAATATTTTTATGGTAATTGTTCTGATGTGCTTTCCTTTTCGATACTTGAACATTACAAACTTAAGCACAGTTCTAAATTGACAGCTAGATCTCATCATTTTACAGTTGAAATAGCTAGATATATCTGTAGGTTCTTTGCTAACAGTTTCTTCTCAGTTATTCTGATGAAGTTTCCTCTATGAATTCAAATGCAGTACTAGATTGGCAGCTAGGTCTCATCATTTTACAGTTGAAATGGCTAGATGTAACGGTAAGTTCTTTGGTAACAGTTTCTATATTTATATCAGTGCCAGTTGTTATCGTTTGTCTTCTTAATTCTTGTTCTTTTATTGTCCTCTCCCGTTAATAATATTTTTCTTTTACTTGTATTCTTTCTCAATCAGTAATCCCTTGAATCTTAGTGGTTTTATAGCCTTCATTGGATTGAAAAAAGTGTAACTATTAACTCTTTCCCATTAAAACCTTCAAGAATGAACAATTATTTACAATTAACAACAACACATTATATTGCCTTAGCAAACTAAATAGAAAAAATACAAAAAAGTGTGTGTAAAGATGTGTGTAGAGATGGGCTTTTTCTTACATACATGTGTGCAAAGTTGGTTGCAAGGTGGATTATTAAATATAGCTGTGTGCAGTTAAGTAAGCTGAGGACATTGCATGCTGTGTACTATTTTATGTTGTGTTCCTTTCAACATGAGATTCATTGGAGATCAAAAGTTACCCCCAAAAGGGAATGATACACACATTGGAGTTTTATCACACAAGTGTGTAAGAAGGAACAAATGAATAATTGCATACAATTAACAACAACATATTTTATTGCCTTAGCAAACTAAATAGAAAGAATACAAAAAGAGTGACTAAAGATGTGTATGCCGAGCTGCACTTTTGCTTACATACATGTGTGTAAAGTTCCTTGTGAGAAAGTTGCATTTGAAAAGAAGTTGTTTTAGGAGAATTATCTGTTGGTTTAGGAAAATCATTAAATATGCCTGTATGTAGTCAAGTAAGCTTAGGACATTGCATGCTGTATACTATTCTATTTTGTATTCCTTTTGACATGAGACTTGCTGGAGATCAAAAGGTCCCCCCGAAAGGGAACTAGACATGTGTTGCCTCTTAGGCATCCTGTGTATAAAGAAAAGCAGAGGGGACGTTTATGCCCTTTTCTTATATACTTATATATCTAATAACCAGATTAAGTGTGTATATGACACGTTTAGTGGAGGAGGGCAAATTCAACATTTGATAATTTTGAAGCAATACACATTTAAAGCTTTTTAGGCAGTTTTGATCAACATTTCTTTTCATTGTTAGCCATAAGGAATTGTAAATTTAAGACTACCTTACACTTAAGTAAAATAATAACAATAATAATATTTATTTAGAATTTATTACAGGAAATATCAGGTTCTATGAAAACATTGTTGACAATTATGTATTTAATCACATAACAAATAAATAAAAATAATATAAATTTTGATGCTATACTTGATTTGTTGTTAGGTATTTTTCATTTTCTCCTTCGTTATTGGCAGCATTTTAGAATACTTTCACTACAATGCTAAATTTCCTAATTTGAACAAACTGGTGCTATTTCGTTTATGCTTTGTTACCTCTCTTTTCCATTGTTGTTTTTAGATCACTTTCTTCCAGTCATTTTGATGGGCAATAGCGAAATTCTGAAATTTAGAATGATCTTATTCTATTTCAAAAATAAAGCCTGTAAAAAGGAATATTTTCAATTAATATATGATCAAAATAAAATCCTTTTGACAAAATGCAATGATATTCCATAGACAAATCTGTGGTTTATGTTACCTCATCTCATTGCATGGTTACAAACTATAAACCTAAATTGAGCTTGAAATATTGTTTAATCAGCTCAAAATTTTTTGTAAAATACTTGGATATGATATAATGAATAATTTACAGTGAAAAAAGTAATTTTCGAGTTTTTGTTAAATATCCCCCTCCTCTGCCAAACACATCATATAAACACAGTGCAAAATCAAATGATGCAGAAAAAACTGGTTTTTGTCTTTTCAGTGACGTTAAGCAGTGACTGACCTGATCTTTACCTGGTTCAGTGACCACTTAAGGTTGGTGAGGACTATTGATTGTTATCATAGTATAGAAATGCATTTGAGTTTTCTCAAGCAAGAGTATAAGAATTAATATACAAACAATTATGTACAATTAACAAGATATTTTATTGCCTTAGCAAAATAAATAGAAGGAATACAAAATGGGTGAATGAAGTTGTGTGTGTGTGTGGAGATATGACCTTTTCATATGTAGGCAGGTGTAAAGTTTTTGTGAAATCGTGAGAAAATTACATTTTGAGAAGTGTTCTTTGTTGATTTGGTTGAATTATTAGATATGGCTGGGTAGAAAAACAATATATAAATTTTTATATGTCAAAACTATGACAAAGTGGAAAAGATTTTCTGTGTCATGTTTTGTCCTATAGGACTTCATCAGACTAAAGTGATGTTTACGTTGATGCAATTGCACGTGCCCATGAAGAAGAGGGGATGCTGAGTATTTTAAATTTAAATTAGATTTCTTTTTTTTTTTAAATATATGTTTTTATATATAGTTTAGCCAGTTTCATTTAGGTTTTTTTTTCTTTTTCTTTCCATTACCTTTGTTATTAAATATCTTACATTTTGATTGGAAACATGAAAAAAAGCAAACTAAATGAAATCAGCTTGTATATAAATCAACAAAAATTTAAATTAAAAAAAATTTAAATTTAAAAAGAAAAATTTAAGTTTAAAAAAAAAAATTAAATTTAAAATCCTCAATGTCCCCTCTCCTTCATGCACATATGTAGTTGCCTCAACATAAACATCACTTTAGTCTGATGCAGTCTTAAAGGACAAAAGCATATTGCTTGAAAACTTTTTCCACTTTGTCATAGCTTTTCCCTAAATATGTGTGTCCAATCAAGTAAGCTTAGGGCATTGTATGTATACTACTGTATACAATGTGATATGAGAGTTTTTTTCGGAGGAGAAATGAGACACGCCCTATCTCTTCTTCACCCCCTTCTCCATTCAATCTATATAGATCTAAGTTGATTCAAACAGCATTGACCACTTTTTAACCAAGTGATTGAAACTTTAAACTGAAATTATAAAACAGTTTTCATTGTTCTGAGATTAGGGTGTCCTTCAAGTAACAAGTAAGCCACTAGTATTTTTATGTTGTGTACTATTGTGACATGTAGTACTCTGGAGACCAAAAAGTCCTTTAGAGGTGAAAACGAGATGTATCCTATCTATAAGGCATCCCGTGTCTAAAAGAAACGAAAGGGAATGAGACTTTGCACCCTTTTCTTATATATAGCTTTTGGCAACTCTATCTAGTCATTATTGACAGGAGTTCTTTGAGAGACAAGTTGGGTAATTCCACATGCCCATACAGTCAAAAATGAAAAATGCCATCATATTTTGATGAGTTAATACCAAAAGGTTTTCACATGTGAATCTTTAAATATATTTTTTTGATTATTAGTACAACAATAATGTTCAAATAATCATTGTCAGAGCTAGGACACTGTTACAACTTTTACAGACATTATAGACAAAAGAAAATTACAAAAACAGTTGGCATATTAGAGTTAATGTGTTTTTAATATGGTCTTTTTAATGAGTTCTACCACCAAAACCTAATGTCCATAATTTTAAAGTAGGGAATCCTAAAAAAAAAGTAAGAAAAGATTTTTTTTTTTTTGTTGAAAAAGCCCAAATGCTGGGGGTTAAGTTCTTTAGTCCCCACTACAAAACCCTGAATAGAAACAGGTATAATAAAACAAACTTACTGGCTATAAAAAAAATTGCTTTGGTGGGAACTAACAAAACAAAAAACAAATACGATATACCATGCTCTACATTGGTGACTTTGTTTTTTCAAACTTTTGACAGCATTAACATCTGTTATTGTGTAAAAAAAAAAAAAAAACTTAAAAAATAGGCTGATTTGGAATCCAACTTAAAATATAAATAAACTGACCATTCAGAAAAAGAGTTGAAATGTTTTTCTTTTTAAGCTTCTGTACTTTGAAATTAAGGATGTTATTTATTGGTGAGATAACAAAAAAACAAAAAAAAAACTTTTGTTTCTTGATTACATACTTTGAACTGAGTCTAAAAATTATAAACCATTTTCTTTTTCTATTTTTTAATTTCCCATTTCTTCATTACTTAGGATAAATTGTGAACAGGCAATATTACTAGAGTAGTGTAATCAGAGAAGGCCCCTGCTTCCATATAGCAATCCCATCTAGTTCTATGCACTGGCACAGTGAACATGGAAGAACAGAATGAAAGAAGGTTGAGTGATTATAGTTGTGGAAACAAGAAAAGAAGCAGATGCATCTTTTTGCTTTCAGATTTCTCTCCTAACCATTAATGGCCATCATGGATTGCATGACTAGGTTTCAAATTCACCCTTCAGCTTTATTATTCCCAGTAGCTGCTGCAACTCCATTTGCCATTCTTGGAAAAGTAAAATTCAATCGGTACATTGGTCATCCTATCATTTCAGAAAATACATCTGACTACATAGATGAGCTCTTCCACTACAACAGAGGAGAGAAACTTACATTACATAGAAAATATGGAAGGACCAATAATATCAAAATCCAAGATTTAATATGAAAAGGAACAAAGTAACAAGATCAAATAAAATTGTAATAGATATGCTGCCAGCTTTAGAAAATTTCAGGTTAATAAGATTAACAATATAATAAATAAAATATATGACAATGGTGAAATACTGGAAGACCTCAATAGATCTATTTTTAAGTGATGTCAAAAAAGCCAGGAGCAAATGAATACAAACTCCATCAGACAATCAACATAATGAATAGAACTTGTAGTAGAATTAGTGATGTTTTATTTTGTAGAACTTGTAGTAGAATTAGTGATGTTTTATTTTTTGTTTCAGACATTGGAAAACGAAATGGTCTATTTATGATCAGAAAGACCTATAGATGTTTCACAGATTATATTCAAGCATCTGATAATATAAGACACAAAAACTTTGAATTTCTGTGTGAGGTCTGCTTAACCAATGAAAACAACAAAAATAAAAAATACCAAAATTTTCTTTTCTCCAGATGTGGTGGGAACTAACAAAACAAAAAATAAATAAAAAAACATGTTAAATTTATGAACATTTTCTATTTGTCTCTTATTCTATCATATATATATATATATATATATATATATATATATATATATATATATATATATCATAAACAAACAATTTATACAAAGAAGTAATTAGCAATGTTAATAGGATTAATGGCAAAATCACTTCACTAACAAGGCTTAATGAGACATTAACTTACTATCAATTTCTTGAAAAATAAGATTCTTATATTTGAGTTGCTGTTGGATGGAAGACACATGCCAAGTACATTGAACAAATTCAAATTGTCATATTCAAGGCACAAGTTTTTCCTATACATAGGCAAACACTAAGATGAATATTTGTAGACCAAAAGAAAAAAAAATCTTTTGATCTACACATATTTCGTTGATAGTAAATTAATGTCTCAATAAGCCTTGTTAGCAAAGTGATTTTGCCATTAATCACATTAACATTGCTAAATTAATTCTTTGTATAAATTGTTTTCTTATGATATAAAATATAAGCTGCACACTCTAATATATATATATATATATATATATATATACATACATGGGGGTGGTAATGTTTAACCTGTAAAAAAAGTATATCAAAAGGACAGATTTTCTGTTGACAACATTATTCCTTTAAACTACCATGACTATCTCAGCAATGTTTATTTACAAGATAATAAAAATATGTGAACCAGTTACTGTGCAATATTTATTATTTACCATTTTATAAAGATTTCTTTTTTTATCATTTTATAAAGAGATAAATTTGAAGAGAACTTTTTATTCAAAAATTTATAAAAACCTACAAAATTTTCAACCAAATATGTTCTTGGGAATGGTTTCAAAACATCAGAGAATTGCAAACCAATTCAAACTTTATAAAATGGTAAATAATATGGATTTCATTATAGTTGGTTCACATATTTTTATGATTTAGTAATTTTTTATAAATTTATGAATAAAAATTTGTTTTCATATTTATTTGTTTTTAAATTGGTAAATGTCTTATAGTTGGATCACACATTTTCATAATGTTGTAAATATAAAATTGTTCATGTAAATAAACAATCTAACAAATAAATAGAGTATCTGTCTATATTTCTGAGATGAGGTATTATGTCCACTATTTACATTATTCCTCAAGGACACATGGCACAATGGATAAAGGTGCTGGTTAGATCCAGTGACAGGACCCAAAGAGTTGTGAGTTCAATATCTGGTTAAGGCAGTGGAGAAGTTGGAGAGGGGAATCAACAGGAGATAACTGATAACTGACATCCATTAGACATGGCACGTGGAACTAGAACAGATTACCCCAGCGAGCAAAATAACGGGTTCAACACGACATTCCAACCATCTGAAGAAGGCCGGAGCCTGTTAACCATGTTTGCCACAGTCTCTGAATATAGAATCCAGTGAAGATTTTGGGAGAAAAAACAAAATGGCTGCCTTTATACACGTTGGATTGAATATTTTGAGCTTTCTGATTGGTTAACCCTTCTATTGGTGAACTATAAAATGAGTCAGCTCATTTTGGCTAGCTCACTAGTACTTACAGGGTACCTAAAAATTCCAACAGAGCATACATCAGGCAAAACATTGTGATAAATATGGCAACAAAGATGAGGACAATAGTCCGAATAATGTAAATAGAGTAAATAAATAGAGTTTCATATTTTTGTCTTCAATTCTCAAAGAACAAAGAAAATGCATAAATTAACTTTCATATGCTTGGTTTTTATTAAAATTCTAATAATCTCTTTTTAAAACAATAAACATTGCTGAGAGAGTGAAAGTAATAAAAAATAATAATGGTGTCAAGGGAAAAACTGTCCTTTTGACACACCATTTTATTGTGAGCATGAAGATTAAATTTTGCCTCTGTGTGTTTGTGTATGTCTGTCCTGTTAGATATAATATTTACAACATCATACTTATTATAAAACCCAGGTTGTGTGTGTGTGTGTGTGTGTGTGTGTGTGTGTGTGTGTGTGTGTGTGTGTCTGTTCGTTTATATATTGAATTGGATTTCCTACATTTTTAAACCGATTTCAACAAAACTTCACAGGACCATGTAAAATTACCTTGCGGTGGTTCTGACAGCACCAAAAGTTGAAAAAACACAATTGTTTTTGCATGAAATCAATTTGAAAACATGATAAAACACTGTCGCGAGAATGAAAGTCGGACAACTCATATCGAGTTATACTTATAAAACCCAGGTTGTTTGTGTGTGTGTTTCTGTGTTCGTTTATATATGGGATTGGTTGGATTTCCTACATTTTTCAACCAATTTCAACAAAACTTCACTTTTTTTGGCAGTAGTATTTCTTATTGTCTTGCACACTTTTTTTTTATTTTTACATTCAGAATGCTTTAAAAATTCCATTTACAAGACAATTGTTTATAATAAAATTCTATTCAATCCGTAGACTCATAACGATTGAAAACAATGCTTTTGTTTGAGTTTGGGTTTGACCAATTTGTAAAAAAAAAACAAACAAAAAACAAAAAAAACTAATTAAGACATGCGTGTCCGTCAACCTTAAACAATAATCTTTGTCAATTTTATTTTTCAGTCTTTATGATGGTCGATACTTGATCTATCTCTTACTGTTACATCCCCGGGCAACGCCGGGCTCTACTGCTAGTTCTTAATATAACAAGACAGAAATAAAACATGTCTTTAAGCAGGTACAAACCCCAGCACTGGGAATCTATCCTTGATGTTATATAGTGAAATAGATTTGTTTATTGCTGGTGTTTTATAAACCAGGGTGATTTGGGGTTTTTGTTAGTTGTAACCTAACTGCTTCCTGAAATGTACATATATAAATAAAGGTTTCTAACACAAATATCCAGCTACATGTCTATATCTGCAAGTGAAATAGTTGCCAAAGTTTGAATTAAAACACTTGAGGATGTACCTCTCCTCTGGCCTTGTGTCAGACTAAACAGTTATCACTGTAGGAAGTACATTTACTTTTTCAGAGAAATTTCAACATCAGTAATTGGCATTTGACTCTAGTAGAATCAGGATTTAGCATTTAGAATCAGGATTTTTCAACTATTATCAAAAGCTAGAAACTGCTTAGAAATCATAAGAAGAGGTGATCTGTGTCTGTCTTTGACAAGCATGGATCGTAATATAGAAAAACATGTAAAGATTCATCATAGACAAGGATCGCACTGAATAAATGTATTTGAAACCAATTCTCTTTTTTTTTTTATAGTTATTCTTATTTTGAAATTGGTTTTATATTTTGAAGATAAAGAATTGTTTCTTTAAATCTTATTATTTTTTGCGTATGAAAGATTTTTATTTTGTGCCAAAAAAAATTGTAAAATTAAATACTGATAATAAAACAAACTAGTTACATTTCATCGTTGCTGATCTGACCCCAGACTACCACCAATCAAAATGAACAGAGTTCCTCTCGGGAATGTGCCATGAAAGACTGTTGGGCCTCAAACTCACACCCAACCTCAAGTAGAACTTGTACATATGATCCGTTGCCAAGAATACATGTAAAATTGTTGGTTACCTGTACTGCTCCAGTAAGTACTTGACTTTTCCTGCTACCCTCTACCTTTACCAGGCCAAAAATGGAGTTCTGTTGTCATATCTGGGCAGGAACTGCCAAGAGCTCACTCTCAAGCCTTGATAGAGTTCAAAAATGTTTCCAACCCCTTGTGGGTGACGACATTCTCCACTCTTCAACCCCTCTCACACAGGTAGGATGTGGCAAGCCTCTTTCTGTTCTATTGCTACTTCCATGGAAAGTGCTTGGACGAACTACATTCCCTGGTCCCACCAAGGCAAACCTTTACCGCAAGAACATGCCATGCCGCTTATATAGTAGGAAACCACCTACATTCCCTCCATATTCCATTGGGGAGAGGTAAGTTCTACTCAAGCAGCTTCTTTCCATCAACCACTGCCCTGTGGAATTGATTCCCAACAGGATGTTTCCCTGATCATTACAATCTTAACCTATTTAAGGTTAGGTTTAATCATTATCACCTATATACACAAATGGTCTCCTAATGTAACCCTCTACCTTGAGAGGCCTTTGGGCCTTGTAAAGGGTGACACTCATCGTAGAAAAATAAAAAATTAAAAAAAAATGGTTGTTTTATTGGAATTGCAAAATATTTTAGATGCTTGTGAAATTGTGTGTGTCCAATAAACAGAAATAATTGTATCTTTATTGGATATAATCTATGTAAAATGGAAGTTATTTTTAACACCATAATAATTTCATGAGCAACAAAAAAAGTCTAGGTTAGAGATCTGCACCTTTCTATAAAGAGGTGCAGGACAAAGTATTCCTTGATGTCTGCAGAGATTGTTGTTACTCTGCATCTGGGGTCAAAGTTTGAAGTATATTACTGTCATTTGGGAGGAATCTGGCTCTAATTATGATGAATCTCTTTTGATGAAAATTGTTTTCCTTTCTTCTTTTTCATCTCTATCTTTACTTTTTTTTGTTTCACTGTTTGAAACATGGCATCTGATGACCCAAATAACAGCTCTGAACGCTATCCATTGTTATTTCATATCCATGATATGGTTTGGTTTGGTTGTTTGGTCCCCGCCTTTGCACATGGCAAATGGGAGGGTCATATTTGGCAGCATTTGATCATTAAAGCGAGAGAGGTTTAGTGTTTCCTCATTAACACTAAAGCATTTCATTTTCTTTTTTTTTTTTATACCACAAAGGATGTGGAGGTAGTGTAATGGTTATCGGCACTGAAAAGCAATGTTCAAATTCCAGTCGAATTTGTTGCATTCATTTATACTCTTGATAATGCATTCTCTCTTCCACCAAAAGTAAAATCAGTTTGTCGAGTTCAAGTTCCAGCAGAATTTTTGGTGTTCATTTTCACACAAATACCCTTTGGAAAGTTATGAATCTTCCACCATCTATGGGTTAAATAGTAAAGAAAGACTGAATTATCTGCCTGGGGGTCGCTTCTCCAGCATGCAGCACCTCTAGAAAATGCCTAAAAACCATACCACAGATTGACTGAAGCCTTGTGAGTGGAATTGGGTAGGCATAACTATTTGGGAGCTGATGATGGTTGTGCTATCGTCATTGTGACTGAGGGTTTGAACATACTGGCCTTGTTTATCATGCCAGATAATGTATTCTCTTCCCGAAAATGTAACTAATTTCCACTTAGCAGAATTGCAGTATAGACCACAGGTTTATAGGCAGGCTCTGTGGGTGTTGAACAAACACAAATGTACCTGAGCAGGTATCTGCAACAGGGATTGGGTAGCCACTATAACCCAGATCACCACATCAAATATTTGGTAGAATTGCATTATTAAGTATTAAATTATAAAATTTAATACTTAATGCTTAATAATGCAAATCTATCAAATATTTGATGTGGTTATCTGTTTCTCATGTAATTTGGTCGATTATATAATTATTGTGGAATTGAAAAAAATTACATTCATTAGGTTTTGGTAATTTTGGTAGTTTTGGTAATTTGGAATCAGCTTGTTGAGTTAAAATTCCAGCTGAGTTCTGTGCATTCACTTTTGTACTAATACATAAAGGCATGAATCCATTGCTTCTCTGCCGTCAGCTATGGGGTTAGAGGAAGAGATATGGATTAAATAAAAGGGTAGATTGGGTTATCAAGCTTTGGGTGGCAACCAGTATAAGAGAAGGAAAATGCTGGGAAGAAGGCAAAGAAAAGCCATCCCACTGTCTTTCTCAAAATGACATGGAGGTTTATGCTTATGACAGAAAAGAAAGCTGTGGAGAGCCAAAGTCACTTACATCCAGAAGGAATAATATTAAAAAAATGCCCCAAATAGACAAATCACTATGGAACAATTTCTCAAGAAGTTATAGAAGACCATGTATATTAAGGGAAATTGTGGAGAGCCATAATCCCTTACACGCAAAAGAGATATGGCATTAAAAGTTTGCCTTAAATAGGCAAATCATCATGAAGAAATTTCTCAAGAAATCATGGCAGTTCATGTTTATTAAAAAAAGAAAGCTGTGGAGAGCTGTAATTGCTTACAGACAGAAGTGATGTGACATTAAAAAATTGCTTCAAAGAAACAAATCATCATGAAGCAATTTCTCCAGAAGTTATGGAAGTTCATGTGTATTAAAGGAAGTTGTGGACAGCCATAATCACTTACATGCAAAAGGAACATGGTAATAAAAAAAATTACCTTAGAAAGAAATAAATTACTACATCTAACAAGCTATTAATCTTGTGATGAATTCAAACCTCAGTGAGTTTATGGCCTTATCATGTTGAAACATTGGTTCCTATATGCAACATAGAGCCTGGTCAGTACCTAGATGGTGACCACTTGGGAATACCTGGATATACAGGTGGTGTAATGGATAACGACTTATTAATCAAAGTGTCAAATTTAAATTCCAGTTGGGTATGTTATATTCACTTACATGCAAATACCCTTGGGAAAGGTATGAATCCACTTCAGAAGAAGTGAGAACTCATACCAACAGTATTAGGGACAAGAAGCTTTTGAGATGGACAAAAATTAATGAAAATAGAAAAGTGTATTTTAACACATAAATAAACAAGCTTTATTCATTCACTGTCTGATAAGAACAAAGATTGCATGGATTGAAACAATGAATTCCACATGCATGTCAGCCTGTCACCATGTTCAATTCAGAAGTGGTGCACTTGTCTTCACAGACAAGGGAAGTAACTCAATTACATTTTGAGTTATCATCCTTTATCGGGAAAGGAAATTAGCTTCCTAGTATCAAAAACCAAAATGGATAGCATTTCTTAAAGAGAAAATAATGTCATAATCAAGATGTTAACATTCCACACTAAATAAAAGGTTAGGAAGGAAACTGCCATCAATACTGGAATGAGCCCTAACAACTAATATGACTTGAAAAACCTATTGAAAAATTGTTTTAAAAGAGAGATTTTATAAATTTCAATTGAAAGCAGAACTGGCTGCTCAGTCAATGAGTGCCAAATGTTTCCTTATAGGGAAATGGCTAATATTACATTTATCATTACCCTGGGCTTGCTTAGGAACCAGTTCTCAACAATAAGATATCAGAGATATTAACAATAATCTAGAAGAATTTCATGTACCCAAATTTTGAAATAGTTCTTCCAGAATGTTGTTGAATCCATGCCAAAAGGAACTGAGGCATTTCTAAATACAAAAGGGCGTTGAAAAAGATGCTCAGAGAATATACCTGATGAAATGACAGATGGATGTATATCTTTGGTGTATGAAAATATTTTTGTTTTTATATAGCATTACTCCAAAGTTTATTTCATGTACTTATGGAATTTAAATGTTGCATGTTGGCATCTATTATAGATGTGTGTGTGTTCACATGCAAACAATTAAGAAGTACACAAAAAAATTGGGTTTCTACTATGGATCATTTATTTTCTCTTTATAGTGTTTACTGTAGAAAAACAAAGTTCTCAATGTCTCTCAGGTATGTCTGTCTTCTTTTTTTGGTCCAAAAGTAAGTTAGGATAAGAATGGTTAAAATGGTCAAGCTCAAGTCAACTTTTTGCTGAGTTGGAACAACCAAATTACTTACTTCATGAGTTGTGCTGCAAACCATGTTTGAACACTCTGCAGTGGAAAAAGAGCAGTTCTACCATTTTCGGAAGTGTGCTCATAAGATTGTGGAGATTACCAAAAACCCTTTCCCGTTCCTCTGTTACTACCATCATGGGAATATGTGTTTCTTTCCTTTTTTTCATTCTTTATTATTATTATTGTATTTAGTGTTTTTATTTCATTTTCACACACACATTTGCATATTATGACTCAACCATATAATTAATATCATTATTATATATTGTGGTGTATTAAAAGTGTTATCATTCTATCTTGTTTTGTCATTTTTTATGCACATATCTGGAAAGTATTACTACATGATAAAGCTCTGATTAGAGTATATCAGGCACATGCACCACAGCCAAATATAGTGGCAGATCTTGATAAAAGCAGTTCATAACCTTGGAGGTAGGGCCCAGTTAGAAATATGTTCATGTCGGGAAATCTAGTCTTCTCAAATGGTCTCTGTTTGAGATTTCTTTTTTTTTTTTTAATTAATTCACTCCAAGGAAGACAATAATACCACTAAGACACATGGTGCTAATGGGAGTGAAAGAGAATGAAAAAGACTTTAGAAAAGACAGAAACCCAATCCTAAGCTGGAAACAAGGGATAAACCTTCACTCCTGTTCAAAAAATGGGGAGGAGTATGAACCGGATGATAGGTGAATTTGTCTACTCCTGTAGAGGAAAAATAAAAACTAAATAAAGAGTAAATAAAATTTCAGAGTTCAGGCAGAGATGTTTGAATTATGAAGCTGAAGTAGACTTTAGAAGGAATTGATTATTTAAATGAGACTAATTGAGCTATGGTCAGAGAAATGTAACGTGAGTCTTCCTGTTAAGTATGTTGTAGTATATCCAATATAACTATTTACGAATTTAGATTGGTCAGGAATATAGTTCAATTTGGTCTCATTTAAATACACTATCTCTATCTGTAACGTACTCATTGATAATATAAATATAATACCATCACCCACATATACAAAAAGGTTAAAAATAATGGAAGCATTATTAATAAAAACGAAAAAGCCAATACTCAATAATATCAACTATAAACACTGCCACAATGTGCTGACTGTGTTTGGAAAATAAAACTTTCCTATAACTCTAGATACATACATAAAACAATGCATATATTCAGTAAAAAATAAAATAAAATTCATCCTTGATAATGGCTAAAAGTATAGCTGAAAGAATTTGGAAACATTTGGACAATTTTTATAGAATTTATATCCTGAAAAGAAAAAATTTATATGAACATATGTGAAATTATATAAAAAAACAAACCACCACAACTTCTCAGTAATTTTCAATGAAACTTGCATACATACATACATACGTATATGGTGGTGATGGTGAACTCTCCTGTCGTATTTGACGTATGAGGGTCAAGCACCTCAGTTCCTAGGAACTGACACCCCAGACATCAGCACATATGATTTGATTATAATGGTGAAGACATTGTGCAGAACCAAAAACAGTTTTTGAAAGGTCGAATACAGAGACCTGGTGCACTACATGCCACAAGGTCCCCAAATGACCCTCCGCAGGTTTTGAATTCAGAGTTGTCCTTCTCCTAGGTTAGCATCCAAGGCTATAGAACCCAGTCTGTCCTGCTATTTTACCCATAGCTGGAGGGAGAAGAAGAGGATTAATACCTTTCCCATAGGTATTAGAATGTAAGTGAATATAATGGATTCGAGTGGAATTCAAACTCGGCTATATATATATATATATATATATATATAGGTAACTATACTCATTTTGAAAAACCTTCAAATTTTTGATTTGCCAATAATCAAATCAATCACAAAGGAAAAAAAGGTTTTAAAAAAAGAAAGAGCTAGAAACATGAAAGTCTGTCAAAAAAAATCGCACAGATACAGGTTTAAAGCCCAAAGAAAAAACCCTGACACGAGTGAACAACTAACTAAAAAGAGCTCAATACAACCGTAGAGCAGACCTAGTCAAACCTAGTGAGCCAGACAAACCTACCTAGGTTTCACCTAAGCGGATCGTCAGGGAAAGCTGGCCAACTTTCCTGACGATCCGCTTAGGGTGAAACCTGGATAGGTTTGTCTGGCTCACTAGGTTTATCTATATATATATATATAGCTCACTTTAACCATTATGCTTGACATCAACTTTGAACTGGTTCAAATTCTGAGCTCATTAAAAGAAACCAGGATGTAGCCAGCGGAATCTTAATCTTACCTATGACATTCAACCATCTGAGTCATTATCAGTGACTTGAGCCAAAACAATATGAATTTTGGACAGGTGATCCATAATTTAATTTTGACATACATCTTATTGAAATTTAATTATTGAAAAATAAGAAAAATATATAGAATATTTTATCATATAGAATTGTCAGTTGAATTCAAATAAACTTGTTTGGACGTTTTCTCTCTCTCTCTCTCTCTCTATATATATATATATATATATATATATATATATATATATATATATATATATATATTTTTATAGTAAGTTTCCCCCTGTACAAGGCTCGTGTGCCACTCAAGGTAGAGCATTATGATAAGGGGGTAATTTATATGGATAGGAGGGGAAGTTAACAGTTGATTCTAAACTTTTAACAAGTTAAGATTGTATTGATTGTGGCAACACCCTCTTGTGAGTCTGTTCCATAGGGTAGTGATTCACAGGATGATACAGTTTGAGTGGAACTTATTTCTCACCGATGGAATACAGAGCAAATGTGGGTGGTTTGCTACTATTTAATTAGCATGGTGGGCCCAAGCTGTGAAAGTCTGATCTGGTGGAACCAGAAGATGCAGTTCATCCAATCACTTTCTATGGTAGTAGAAACAGAGCAGTGAGAGACTTGGCACGTTACTCCCGTGAGAGAGAGGTTGGAGGGTGGAAAATAATTCTTCTCTCACACAGATACATATTTATATATAAATATATATATATATATATATATAAAATGACTGGCTATTTGTTTCTGAGTACACCTTTCTGCAAGGCTGGCTAGGAAATCCCTATTATAGATTCCCATTCGACCAACAGAGCCAACCTGTGGTTTATACTGCAACTATGATGAGTAAACCTTAGTTACAGTTTCTGGGAGTGAGAGTACTATCTCATGTGAGCAATTTTTAACAAGGCCAGCATGCTCAAATCTTCAGTCATTTTGACTTGTGGCTTTGACAGCATATATATATATATATATATATATATATATATATATATATATGTATATATATATATATATATATATATATATATATTTAAGTTATGAAGAACTTGGTAATCCGTAGGGTAATCCCAAGGAGGATGAAATCCTGAGAGCTCAATGTAAATCCAGAGCTAATATTTAAAGAAAAACAAACCACTTTAAGGTACCATTATAATAATTTATTTCACAGAGTCCTTTTAAAGGATAGATCATCAGATAGCACTTCCCAAAAATGAAGTGAAAGTGCTATCTGATGATGTGGCATCCTTTAAAAGGACTCTGTGAAATAAATTATTATAATGGTAAATTTTAAAGTGGTCTGTTTTTTCTTTAAATTTATATATATATATATATATATATATATATATATATATATAATGCAAAGTTCTTCAGTAAATGAATATAAGCACTCTGGTTGACTGGCATTTGTTTATATTCATAAAAAAACAATACACCAGAAGTAGCAGTTTTTCTCTGCTGCATGGTGATGGCTTAGGAGTAGAAATTCCAATGGAGACTAAATCGGTAGGATTTTGATCTTGGCTTGAGGCTTTCGGACTAGTCTAGTTGTACTGAGGAGCTGTGATACAGCGAAACAGTACTGTCTGAGAATCACACACACACACACAGAGATATATATATATATATATATATATATATATGTGTGTGTGTGTGTGTGTGTGTATATATATATATATATATATATATATATATATGATAAAACATAGTTTTAAGCTATGCTAGGGCTTTGTAGTCTGGGGAGTTAGGTGAATAGAGGTAAGGGGTGATGTAGTCGCAGAAATTGTCTGACAACAATGACTGTGTTCTCCTGCTTGTGTAGCATGGTGCAGAGTCCTATGCCAGTCATAGGGCCTTCCAAGAGCCACTCTCTTGATCCAGGTCAGCACTACCTCCTCAAGGCACTTGATGTAGGCCTCAAGTGTTGTGTCTGAGGCCCTGTGGAAAGATGAATGTAGGCATAATGTCACCATCACTAGTGAACACTCTAAACAGCTTTGTAATCACCATTAGACTATCCAAATCTTTTCAAAATGCACAGCCCTCAGACTGATACCCAAACACTCTGAAATGTTCATATTGGATCTTCTGATGTGAATGGCAGAGTGAATTGTACCATGGTGCTATTTTTCTCACAGACAGTGCCCAACAGGCCCTACTATACTGTATAGTCAACAAAATCAGCAACAAACAACGTGCATACATGAAATTAAAAATATAAAATGGCAACAATTTACCCATCGCACCCTGTATTGTGTATTTGGGCAGCAATCCCTCTTTTATACATGTTTTGTTAAAGACGACTGATAAGATACTGTGATTAAGCTTTTTATGTAATTTTTCATGTCTTCATACAAGTGTTTTGTTTTCTGGACACAAATTGTGTAAAACTATTCAAAACTGAAAATCCAAGCACTTTCAGCTGTTCTTTCAAGTGTGATTTTTTTTTTTTTAATTTTTTTAGAAGTCAAAATTTATTGAAACAAAACAAGTTTGATTTTTATTTTTTATTTTGAAATGAATGTTTTGAGTTTTTATGTATGTATCTGTAGTTATATGAATATATATATATATATATATATATATGATAAAATACAGTTTCAAGGTATGCTATATTTATGGGTTAAAGTGCTCAATATAATAAGGGGCAGAGCATATGTAAATATAAAAGTGGACATTGAAGTCAACATTTAGAGGCAACTGTCTATTTCATGCTAAACGCAATCATCAGGCAACATTTTTCCATGCCCAGACGTTTAGCATGAAACAGACTGTTGCCTCTGGGTATTGACTTCAATGTCCATTTATATATATATATATATATATATATATATATATATATATATATATATATGAGAGAGATAGAGGGAGGAGGAGATGGATTAAGCAGTGTTGAGTCAGGATACAAGGGATGCAGATATAGGTGAGAATAAAGATTCACAGACAAGAATGCAGCAAATGAAACTCCTCTTATACCTTTTCTGGAACAACTAGACAAACATAATGTTTAGAAGAACATCTCATTTATTCCTTGTCTTAACTGAGATAGAGAATGACCCCTTATTTATAAAGTATGAAATGCTAATGAGGTGGAACAGTAAGAAGGTCCATGGAAATGCAAGCTTAAATTTGGGTCAGGTTCATTTGTGTTACTCCCAGTATCTCTTCGAGTCTCTGGGCAAAATAGTTTTTCTTTCTTTCTCCTGTCAATCTTAATTTAGCCTCTCACTGATCAGAGGTTATAAAAGAAAACAATCTACAGCATTCTCTTTCTATCCAACATTTTATCATGCAGCAAAAACAGAGAAAGAGAGACAACTATAAATTTCATTGGTATTTTTTCTGCTTTAATTCATTTCATTGGAACTGATTTCTTTTTTAAATCATCATCATCATTCGTCTATAGTTGGGATTATCGAGCCAATGGAAATAATCCTTTCTTTTAGCTGTATAGTATATGTAATGCCACGGCTACATACAGTTTTGAATTCAGAGTTACAAGGCTAAAGAAACCAGTTCTGTCCTGCTATTTGCCCATAGCTAGGGAGAGAAGAAGAGGATTCATACCTTTTCCAAAGATATTAGCACGTAAGTAAATGTAATGGATCTGAGTGGAATTTGAACACAGCTCTCCAATTCCTCCATCTCAGGAGATATCCATTGCTCCCCCTTATAGCACCTGCTATTCCCAAGCAGTCACTCATCTGCAAATATTTTATGCTATAAAAGGCAGCTAACATTTTTGAAACATTATCATCATTTGTCAGCTGCAGCTTGGATCATCAAAACAATGCAAACGATCCTTCCTTTTAGTTATATAGTATATGTAATACAAGGGTTACATATAGTTTTGAATTCAGAGTTACTTTCTCCTAGACTGGTTACCATCAAAAGCTTATAGAACACAGTCTGTCCTGATATTTACCCATAGCTGAGGGGAGAAGCAGAGGATTCATACCTTTCCCAATGGTATTAGCATGTATCATCATGACGATGTAGGCAGTCACCCACTTGTTGGCCCATGTGAGTATCGTTTCGCTCTAGCTGAATGCATTTACATTTTTCATTTTTTATATTTTTTTTTTTCGTTTTTTAAATTTTTTATTTTTCCCTCCCCCTCCCTCCCTACTGAAAGGCATTTTGTCCCAATAATTCTACTTATTTGATAATTTAGTAAGAAATCCCGGTCCGAAATGTTAACAAAGAAAAAAACTAGAAAAATGGAAAATTGAATGTCTTTGACAAGATGCGAGGGTGTCTCGTCAGTATCCTAACGATGTTGTGACAGTATCCTTTTGCTTGATATATTGTCTGAAAGCGGAATTGTTAAAAAAAGTGAATGTAATGAATCTGACTGGAATTTGAACACATCTCTTTAATTCCTCAATCCGTGTCGCTATCCATTACTCCACTGTGTCTCCTTTTTATTAAATAGAAAAACAATCAAACAAGAACATAACTTTTTTTTATTAATGTTGAGGCAATACAAGGCTCAAGAGCCATTCAAGGTAGAGGGTTACTGTGTGGAGTCATATTAGCATAGAAAAGAACAAGCATTAGAATAACAAATCTGTAGCCAACTTTAGAAGGAACTGGAAACCCAATCCTAAACTGGAAACAAGGGATAGACCTTTACTCCTGTTCAAAAAAATCGGGGCTTTGGTAAATAGATAAATTTACTGCTTTTATCTAAATGTAAAGAAAAGTTGAATGTATGGGTATTGTAATGGCTGGCTAATTTATTGCATTCACTTTCACACAAATAGCTCTTCTCCCCAACTTTACATTATTCAGACTGTTATCCTCATCTTCATTGCCATATTCACAACATTTTAGCCATTGTACACTCCAACCTTCTTCAGGTGATTGGAATTTCGAACCGAACAGTGGCTCAGTGGATAAAGACATTAGTTAGATCCAGTAACTACACCCAAAGAGTTGTGAGTTCAATACCAGGCTACAGCAGTGGTAAACTAAAAAACTTGGAGAGTTGAGTTAAAGAGAAATAACTGAGACATTCGGAAGAGGCATGACATGTGAAACTAGAAGAATCTACCCCGATGGATGAAATAAAGGAATCAGTTCAAAATTCCAATGAGCTGAAGAAGGCAGGCACATACAACAGCCAAAAAGTTGTGAATATGGCAATGAAGATGAAGATAACAGTGTAAATAATGTAAATATTTGTTTCCCTTTTTTTTTTCAATAAATTTTCCATCAAAGATATTTCTTTTTGTTATTTTCTTTTTTCAATCAACAAAATGGATTTTTCACAAGATAATCCAATAAAAGATATGTCATAAAATAATTCTTCATGTTTATTTTACAAATGCATTTGTAGATAAAGTACCACAGTAAAGAGGAAGGGGAATAAAGGGGGAGGGGAATAAAATGCATGAGGTCACCAGTACTGAATTTGGTAGTAATCATTAGTATATTCTATAGAGCATAAAGAATATTGTCTCAATCTAATATCTGCAATATGCATAAAATCTGCATTGGAAAAAAAGATTACAAATTCTAGAAGCCGTAACCATAAAATACAGAAGCACAAACCTAAATAAGATCTCTTTAAACAGTAGAACAGAAGTTTTTACTGTATTCAACAACTGATAATGCATTCAAACCAGGGGAGAAACTTGCTTGTTAAGTTAACCTGTGTATGGCACTACCATAATGCATAATGGTTTATAGCGTGTTTAAAGATTAAAAGTATTTGAAAATGTGAGAACTGGCCACATCCACAGAATTACCAGATCTTGATAAAAACAAAAAGGATGGTTGAAAGTGCTCTATCACAATTATCTGAACCATATTTACATCCATTGATTGTAAATATATGATTTCTAGTAAGTAAACAAAAAACTGATTGAAAAGCTAAAGAAAATAATATTCCTTGTTTTTTCATGTCTAATCAAACTCGTATTCTGGAGTGAATGCCAAGTGGTACCATATGCTGTTTCCAAATTTCTGGTGGACTGAATTGTATCATGGTTCTCTTTTTCTCACAGATGGTACCCAAAAGGCCCTACTAAACTGTGTAGTGGACAAAATCAAAAACAAAAAATGCACATATGCAAAAGTAAAAATATAAAATGCGACAATTTACCCATCACACCCTGTACATGAAGTAGGCTTATACATGTGTATATGCACTATTTGCCAATCTAGTACTATGTTTAAATTTGTGTGTTCGAGGTACCAAGGACGAATGCTAATCAAATAGAATACAACTTGCAGCGGCATTTTGACATCACTATTATTTCAGAATCTTTGATCATTCAAGAAGTTCTACAGAATTTTAGCAAATATGGTGGATGTAAAAAAAACTTGCAAATTTCAAGTTTTTTTGCAAATAATGTATACAACTTGTGGGTTAGGATATGCAGCCAGCATAACTGTTATCAGTGCAGATAGGAGAATCAGTGAGCTGATGCATTTTCTTCTCTTTCCAGCTATGGGTAAAATAGTAAGGTAGACAAGGCTTTTTAGCTTTGATTGGTAAGAGAAGGAAAAACTCAAACCATGACAATGACATTAGGGACCCATTCAACTCTCTTTCCCAAGAAGGAATGTCAGTCTACAGATAATAAAAAATAGGGATCTGAAGAGGTACTGAACTGTTACATATTATCTGTCCTCCTGTATGGCAGCAAATGCTGGACAATCTCCTCAAAGATGAAGAAGAGACTTGAAGAAACAGAAATTTGGTTCTACAGAAAGATGCTGAGGATACCATGTCAGCAACCTACAAAGTTTTGGAGTGAATGGAAACAAAAATATTATATTTAACATCTGGAATAGGCAGTTGAAATTTCTGGGGGCAATAATGAGGAAGGAGGGTTTGGAAAACCTGATACACACAGGACAGATTTAGAGAAAGAGGGACAGAGGAAAGCAGTGCATACTTATGAGCTTAAGCAAATGGATAGTAGAACAGGGTTTGGGAGAGATGGCAAATAGTCAAAATTTATTAAGGGCTACAAGGGAATGGAAGATGTGGAGAGCCATGATCGCCTACATCCTGAAGGGGCACAGCACATAGAAGAAGGAAAATGACATTGAGTAAATGGATGGTAGAACAGGATTTGAAAGAAATAACAAAAGGATAAAATTTATTAATAGCTACAAGGGACAGGAAGATGTGAAGGGCCATAATCGCCCACGTCCTGAAAGGACATGGCACATAAAAGCAAAAGAATGACATTGAGTAAATGGATGGCAGAATAGGGTTTGAAAGAAATAACAAAATTTATTAATAGCTACAAGGTACAGGAAGATGTGGAGGGTCATGATCGCCCACGTACTGATGGGACATGGCATGTTTTTAAAAGAAATTTAGTTCCATTATTGATTTAAATATTATTTGTTGTTATTCAGTTATAAAAGATGCTTTCATTTTGCTAGTTGAGTATCTCAGTCCTGTTTATGTTTCTTTAAATGGCTATTCATGGCATCTGAAGAAAAAGTTAATTTCTTGCTGCTGTTACGGTCTGTTAGTTGAGAGAGAGAAAAAAACAATTCACCAAAAGTGAAATGGTGAAAATAAGGGGTCTATTTTAAGCCCTGCAAGTCCCATACTAGTGGGCACAAAACTGGATGAGGAGACTGAACTAGAAAGAAGAAACCTGGAAAGGAAATATAATGTATGTGCTTGGAGAAGGGGGGAGCAATGTAACTAAGCAAGATGGAAAGAACCCCTAAAAAGATATGGGCAAAAAAGAAACACTGCAGACAAAGAAAAAAATATACGAAGAATCTCTAGAGAAAGTATAAAGTTCTCTCAAAAGTAACACAAACATATATATATATATATATATATATATATATATATATGGGAAGGAAAACTCATGACAGCTTAACCCAGTCATTATATTGCATATGTCTGCTGAGAGGCGTGTACTGGCTGATATTGACTGTGATCCAGAGAGGTTAAACTCCATGATAATAACACATGAGGACTGTCGTTTGGAGTTTCCATGGCAAGTCTTTTGCACTGTTACTTTTTTATTGACAGATCCAAAAAGTGAGGATGGTCTGACGCAAGCCTTCACCATTTGAAACAAATCCTTGTGTTGGTTTTCTGAAAACTACATTTAATTAGTTTCACACATATCTGGCTACTGTGAAAAACTCTTGGCACTTGGAATGTACGAACTCAGCACCAGAAAGAAAAACAGCTCTAGAAGTATAACATTGATATAGCTGCACTTAGAAGTAACCATCAGTCGACTACATGAAATGAGAAAGCAAAATAAGACATCTAACAGTTTTCCTGCTGCATTTGGATACAATACATTCTCCTGTACTGTTTGTGGTCTTTTGTGCAATTCTCAAGCCAGTCTCAAAAGTCATGCCTGTCATAGGCATGCAGATAATTAGTTTGTCGTCAGACCCTCATATGTTGAACTCGATGGGAGAATCTATCATATATATATATATATATATATATATATATATATATATATATATATATTGTTGGGAGGCATGGTGGAGTAGTGGATAGCGGCTCGGATTGAGGAATCTGAGAGCTGAGTTCGAAATCCAGTAGAATCCATTACATTCACTTATGTGCTAATACCCTTGGGTAAAGTTATTAATCCTCTCCTCCCTCCAACTATGGGTAAATAGCAGGACAGACTGGGTTCTATAGCCTTGGATGGCAACTGATCTAAGAGAAGGACAACTCTGAGCTCAAAACCTGTGGAGGGTTGTTTGGGTATCTTGTGACATGTAGTGCACCAGGTCTCTGTATTTGGCCCTTGAAAAAGTGGGGTTGATTCTGCAAAAAGCCTTCACAACTATAATCAAATAATCAAATCATATGTGCTGGTGTCTGGCTGTTGGTTCCTAGGAACTGAGCTGCTTGATCCTCATACGTTGAACACAACAGGAGAGTCCAATATATATATATATATATATATATATATATATATATATATATATATATATATATATATATATATTAATAAATATACATATTATCTCTGACCAGTAACATGACTTGGAGTTTCATTCACGATGCAATATTCAGCTGCTGGTTAGAGACTGACTATTACATAATTTAAATCTTAATAAAAATGTCTGGTTAATGCAATGCGGGTGCAATTCATATATTATACGAGGATGACAGTTTTTTATTTTAAAAATATATATTAGATTTAAAATAGAGAGGTTTTTTATTTTATATTTAAAATAAACAGTGATTAATATTTTATTTTATATTTAAAATAAACAGGTATTAATGGTATTTATTTAAAAATATTACAGTAAATTTGATGGACCTAAAATTATATAATAAAAAAAATATTAATTTTTATTATTTTATATTAAACATAATGGGGATTACTGGGTTTTGATAAAAAATAATTATGTAAATATAAACAAACCTAGAGATCATAAAAAAAATAAAAAAAAAGGGAAAGGTCATAATTTAATTATATATATATATATATATATATATATATATATATATATATATATATATATTTACGCATCAGGTGTAAACGTAATAGTGCTCAATGCAGTTATACAGAGCAAAGATATGTATTAATTAGTACGTATATGTGTACCTACGTGTACTAGTTGGGTTTAATTTTGTTTTACAGCATATCAAACTGAATGGGTTATTTAATGCCGACGTTTTTAGGATAGATTTGTATGAATAGAATATGTATTCTTTGGTTTAGATTGGTTTGGTTTATTTTATTTTATGGCATATCAATCTCATTGGGTTAGACAAAATGCTGACAAAATTTTTTATTGATGGTAATATTTTGCTTTGTCAAAAATCTGTTTCTGGTAATATTTTTCCTTCAAAATTGTATTGCTGGTAATAATTTTTTTCAAAAAAGTATTGCTGGTAATAGTTAACTATTTGCCCATAGTTGGGTCCCTAACAGGTGCTACCACCCCAGGTCAGGGTGTACCTGGGAACACCAGTAATTAAGAGGTGGTTCCATGCTCCTCAAAACCTCCTGATCAGAGGCCTTTCTGCTGGACGTAGTTTATCGTCTTACCCAGGATGCTGATGTAGTTTAACGTCTTACCCAGGATAGCCTATGTGTACTAATTATATATATATATATATATATATATATATATAAAAGATTTAAGAAATAGCAGATACTTTTATATATAGTGCTCAATATTAAAAATATCAAAATAATATTAAAAAATAGAGCATTAATAATATTATATAAAAAGATTACTTTTTTTGTTGTTTTCTCTCAACTTTAAAGTTTTAAAAGAAATATAATTAAAATTTAAATTTTGAAGAACAAATTTACAACTGGAGGAAAAATCTACAGCTGAAAAAATGAATATGTAAACAAAATCAAAAACATGCATGTGTAAAAGAACATTAAATTCATGAATGCAGAGTAAAAAATGGATTGAAAAAGATGCAGAACAAATTGAAAAAACTGCAAATATCATTTAAAACCAGACCCCCCCTGAAGAACAGAAATTTCTCAAGAAACTTCAAAGTCAGGAAAAACAACAAAAAAATTGATATTTAAAAGTTAAGTAATCTTTTTATATACATAATGTTAAATATATATATATATATATATATATATATATATATATATATATATATATATATATATATATATATATATATATGTATGTATATACCATAAATGCTCAATTTAGCGATCATGGCATTTATTTAAAAATGTTAGTTAAAGGGGAGCTTAATTGAGAAGGGCACTCATTTAAAAAAAAGGAATTTTTTTTTTATTTTGCCCATCCTAGTAAAAGAGACAAACATGCTTTTATCTTTATCTTATCAGTCTTAATAAAATAGAATTATGGATGGACCTATTTTTCCGGTAAATGATTTTATTAATACAAGGGCATGTAACGATGAAAATAACAACACACAGATTTAACACAGAAGTTTATTTATTTTCACCATCAATTGTTAAAGCACAAGTTAAAACCTTTTATTCCTTATCAATTATTAAAAGAAATTTTATTGTTGACCTTAATGCCTACTTTTATATTCATATAAACAAGAAGCAACAGTCTGTTTCATGCTTCAATGTAATCATCAGGCCATGATTGCATTTAAGTATGAAACTGACTATTTACACTGGGTGTTGACCTCAATGTCCACTATATATATATATATATATATATATATATATATATATATATATATATACTTGCAAAAGAATATAATATATAAAGCCACTGTAAAATCAGCAGATATTGAAGAAAAACTATACATAAGAATGACTAATAATACACAAATACTTTCCTCCATCAAGCACTCTCCACAGATATTCAAGAAAATCAGTAAAAATTGGTTATCGGTTACAATTGCACTAGAGACATGACATAAATAATAAAAAGCACCACTGGAACAACAGATGATGACTTTCAGCAGGCAGGAAAGCAGGAGGCACAGAGGCATTTATTATACAGTTTAGAGAGAACAGGAGCCAGTTCAGAAGCACTTTTCTTAATGACTATTACAGGGATACCATCAGGTCCACATGCTTTGTGAGGATCTAGGTTAGAGATGATAGCAGAAACCATAGAAGGGGTTATATGCATATCACTCAACAGAGACTCAGTTCTAAGTGGGAAGTTAGGCAGGGATACTCTGGATGAGTCAAGAGTAAAGTTTGAGGAGAATTTATGGGTAAAATATTTGACTTAATCAACAGAGGATGATAAAACCTCAAATCAAGTGAAGAGCAGGGAATAGAGACCTTGCATTTATTTAGTACCCTATTACAGAGCCGCCAGTAATCACAAGAGTCAAAGATTTTAGAGGCTATGCAGTACTTCATTCTCTCAGCAAACAGGGATTTGGCTCCTTCGAAAACTCTCTTACATTTTGTAAGTGCAGTCGCAAATTGGCCCCTGTTATGATAAGAACTGTCACAATGGTACAGCCAGAAATAGTGGCTCCTCTGTGCTAAGGAGGCTGAGCATACTGGTTTGAAATGTGGACAATATTGTGGCTTCACCTGGTATTTTCGAGAAAGGATGAAAACGTCCATGCCGGCTTTGAACCAAGAAGAAACCTCAGTGATTCAATTTTCAATTGGGAGGTTGAAAATGTCAGCTCAAGTAGCATCACAAAGAAAATTCCAAAATGAGTCCCAATCAGCATACTGGTAATGGAAAGAGGCCTTATAGGGCTTGGAAGTAGATATCAGTAGCTACCATAGAGCGGTCCAGGTTACCTAGTAGGCAGTACTGTAAAGCTTAGCAAGAGCGAGGAGAGGACCAAGAAATAGATCAAGTAGAGAAACCTGTTCTTTAGTTTGGCTAAGGAAATGAGTAGAGAAGTCCATGATTTGAGTGAGACATTAGGCAATGGAGAAATTTAATGTCTGTATACTGACAAAATCAGTACCATTAGAATGTTTTAGCCACATCATGGTGAGCATTAAAGTTACCAAAGACAAAGATGTTTGCAGATGGATGGAGAGAAAGTGTCTTTCCTATATTGGCAGTTATTGAATCTTATACTTCAGGCAAAGCCAATATTTTAAATTAAATAAATAGCATAATGAACTCCCCCCCACAAATTAAAATAAACTAATAGTCTAAATAAACAAATTAAATAAATAATAAGCAAAATAAGAAACTATAAACGCCTACATAAACACAAGAAAATGTAATAATAATAAACAACAAATTAAGTAATCAATAATAAATATTGAATAAAGGAAGTTAACAAACAACATTATACAATAGCTACAAATAAGGACATTCTGTTGCACAATTATTTCTACTCAATAATATTCTGAACAATTTGAAACATAACTTTTACTGCCTACCCAATAAATTTTAGGCTAATACAGGAGACTTTACTACCCATAATGCACCAATGACAAGCATTTATAAATAGTCAAGCCAAAACACAACACACTTGTCTGAAGATTATATTAAAGCATGAAGCAGACTGTTACTGCTAAGTGTTGACGTCAGTGTCAACTTTATAAAAGTTGACAGCAAGAAAGAATGTATTATAAGTAATATGCATTATATTGAAAATAATTTTCATTTAATCCAAGTACAATTTTGTAATTTAAAATAGTTTGTTGTTAATGTTAATAATTGAACAGTGTAGAATTTATAAACACCTCAGGAAATATATCTGCGTTTTATCCTCATTGTGTGTGTGTGTGTGTATGTGCACACACACATAGCTTTTGTATGCATGCTTTTGTGACACACTTTGGGTGTACTTGAGAGTCAAATTTGCTGAGAAATTAGAGCATCATCACTAGTGATAGTCGATCCCACAGTCCAAGACTCCGCGAAGAAAAATAACTTTATGCGAACTTTAATTCAAGCTGAAATAAAATATAAACCTTGGAAGTTTTTATCTGATATATATTTATCTCTTCTCTCTATCCCTTTCTATTCCTCCTCTCCATCTGTCTTTATTTCATTCTTTCTTTCTTTGCAGTTGTGAATCTGTTTCTTTTTGTGGTTATTTTCCATCACTCCTTTTACTTTGGTTGTTGTTTGCAGAGAGAGGGAAAGAAGGGGGTTACTTTGAAGTTTGACAGTATGGTAGCTTTTTGCATGTGTATGTGAATGGGGTCACTTCTGTGCCTCTCATGTCAAAATTTTGTACACTAACCCTCAACTGCTACACACACAAAAAATATATATATATATATATATATATATATATATATATATATATATATATATATATAGTGTATTATATTTAAGGATATATATATATATGAAGGTATGGTTGAGTAATGGATAGCAGCTGAGATTGAGGAATCAGAGAGTCAAGTTCGAATTCCAGTTCATTACATTCATTTATGTGCTAATACCCTTTGGAAAAGTATGAATCTATCTCTTCTCGCTCCCCAGCTATTGGTTAAATAGCAGGATAGACTTGGTGCCCACCTGTCTAGTAGAAAGACAATTCTGAATTCAAACAGTGCAGAGAGCCATTTGGCAACCTTGTGGTATACAGTGCACCAGTTTTCTATATTCAGCTCTTCCAAAAAGTGTGGTTGATTCTACACAAGCCTTCACCACTATAATCATATGAGAACTCTAATGATGTTTAACCCTCACATGTCAAAAACGATGGCAAGGTCCAGTATATATATATAACATTGTATCTCCCAATCTGTCAGCCACCATACTCAAGGTTCTTATATTCATTTATGCACAATTACCCTTGGGAAAGTTATAAATCCATCTCTTCCTCCAAGCTATGGGTTATATAGTAAAATTAATAATTACCAACAAAAAATTGCTCCTGCAATATTCACTTACCAAAAAATAATTATTTTTATGATTCAAAATAGTTTTTGACTATTTAACCTGCATATTTCCCTGAGAGCTATAATCTCCAACTATTCAAATCTAATGTTAATCAACATCTCCAGTTGCCTTGATCTATCCACTATCCTTCTCCTCATCCTTTCCTCTATCACTCCTATCTGATCATGCTCCAAATTTTCTGTAACCTCTTGCGTCCTAGTGGCTTCCCGCCTTGCTTGGGGTGAAACGATTAAAAAAAAAAAAAATATGGTAGCTGTTGATAAACCATCAAAAACAGATCGATCAACAGCCACTATATAATTCAAATGTAGTCACCTCTGATTTCCTCTGACTTTTCCCCAAGCAAAAATCTCCATTAAAAGGAAGGATATTTCATATTACAGAAAAGATTAAGTAAAATTTAATAAAGTGGCTAATGTTGATCTTAAAAGACTTTATAGTCTGTGTTGTTGTAAAGTGGGACAGATGCTGGGATAATCCCAAAGGGTAAAAGAGGATTAAGGCACAAATTTAGCTATTTTATTAATAATTAGCTTAAAAGCTACACTCCATGTGAACTTTTAAGCTAACTCTTGTGCAGAGTTAATTGGGCCTCTAACCCAAAACTAAAGAAACCTGGTTCCGCTTAGAAAACAGCAATGATAATTTTGAAGAAATAATTTTGAATTCCTCAATTCACTCCATGGAAGCAAAACCTCACTTTGATTCAGGCTATGAGTCCAAGTCTGAACAAAAGACTGATTTGGGCTGAAAACTGAGTTCTTCAAATCACAAAGCTTCACATAGGGAAACCTTTCAATTTAACTGATTCCCTGGCATTTTGAAGAAATAAAATTGATTTCCTCAATTCACAAAGTTTTGTGTTACTTTAAATTAAAAAAAAAACTTTTAAAATCACTAACTTTTTTTCAGTTATTTTAAAATTTGAATTTTCAACTGTTCCCTCCTCATCTGGACACAAATCTCAATGATGGATGTTCAAGCACCAGATGAAGGACAGATGTTCAATTCTGGGATCATTCTGATTCCCAAAAGATATAATATGTCTATTTTAGAGCAAGTGTGGCCTGAGTTTCAAAGGTTTCAGACATATGGTCAGACAGACATAATTTGCTATTTCTTTATCGAGATATTAACTAGCTGGATCCTTTCCATGGAAAACATGTATCAAAATTGTTTATTAAAACTCTATATTAGCTTCAGACATTTTTACACAGTTGTATTTAGTAATAAAATCAATGACTCTCATTTCAGGGTATCTATCAGGCTATTTTAAGAAATATATTTTGTACTGAGGTTATCTTTTAGACAAAATATTTTTAATATGTGTTTTAACAGATGATAGAAAATGTTACATTGAAATCTGAAGTTATATTGGAATAGAAAAAGATGCCTTCCAAAAACTAAATGAAGTAAGAAGAGAGAGGAAAATTTTGTTAGAAACAAAGAAAAGAGTGCTGAACTGCTATACAATATCAAACCTCCTATTCTAGTGAATGCTAGACAATTTTTTTGCAGATGAAAAAAGAGTGGAAGCAACAGAGCTGCTGTTCTACAGAAGGATGCTGAGAATACCATGGATGGAGCATGGAAAAAACAAGGAAGTTTCAAAGAAAATGGAAGCAAAAAAGACACACTTAGAGTCAGAAAGTGATGGTTGAAATTTCTAGGACAGATAATAGGAAGTCTTGGAGAATTTGGCACTTATAGGGCATATTGAAGCACGAGAGGCGGAGAGTAACAATGAGTAACCTGCCTAATGAGCTTGTGTAAAAGAATAGCAGAAATGAGAGTGGATACTATAACAATAAACTATTGATAAGAGCTACAAAGGATAGGAAATTGTGGAGAGCCATGATCCACCATGTTCTGAAGTTACATGACACATAGAGGATTTTCACTATTTCACTATTACTCTTGCTAGGTATTAAAAAATGGCTTAAAAAAATAAAAAAAAGATGCTGTAGTTTCCTATATTTCAGTTGAAAACACTTTGATGGGAAATTCTTTATTTTGGATATTGCATTATTCTTCATATCTTGCTATATTTTTGATTATAACTAAGCAGATAGATAAACCATGAAGATTTTGCAGACATAACTCCAAAATATGTCTGAATAAAAGTTAAAGAATTATGAATTATTTTTAAGTCACTGTTGGAGAAGAATTATTTTCCACGCTCCAACCTCTCTCTCACAGGTGGGATGTGGCAAGTCTCTCACTACTACCATGGAAAGTTCTATTGATAAGAGCTACAAAGTATAGGAAATTGTGGAGAGCCATGATCCACCATGTCCTGAAGTTACATGACACATAGAAGATTTTCACTATTTCACAAAAATATGACAAGTGGGATGTGGCGAGTTTCTCACTACTACCATGGAAAGTTCTTGGACGAACTGCATCTGCTGGTTCCACCAGGTCTGACCTTCACAGCTAGGACCTTCCATAGTCGTAAGCCACCCTTATTATCTCTGTATTCCATCAAGTAGAAGTAAGTTCCACTCAAAAAGTTTCTTCCCATGAATCAAAGCCCTATGGAACAGACTCCAAAGAGGATGTTTCCCTAATCACTACAATCTTAAGATGTTCAAGTCTAGAGTCAACCGTTACTTTAATGTAATCTTCTACCTCAAGTGGCACCCCTGGGACTTCTACAGACTGAACATTACTGTGAAATAAAAAAAAAAGAAAAAGAATAAAAAAACAGCTTTTGATTGTTTTTAGAATTTCCATAACATAAAGTTTGAAAATTATTTTATATAGTTACTAAGTGAAAGAAATTGATAACAGAGTATTTTTTAAGATTTTAAGATGTTTTAAATTTAGTTTTAATTGCTAGAAGCGTCTTGGGTATGATGATGAACTACATCTGGCAGCAAGGCTTCTGATTGGGAGGTTTTGAGGAGCTTGGAACCACTCCTTAATTGCTGCAGTTCTCAGGTCCACCCAGACCCGCAGTGAAAGTACCTGTTAGGGTCCAAGCTATGGGTAAATACTTAACCCTGAAACTGGGGCCAAAACACTATGAAAGTATAAAAACAAATTTTTATAGTAAAAATACCAGCAATACATGTTTGGAAAAAAATATTTATACATATTCTATTCATATAGCCCTACCCTGAAAATCTTGTTGTTATTAAGTAACTCAATGTGGTTGATATTCTGTAAAACAAAATAAAGCAAAACAAACCAAACTTCTTTTATGTGTTGTGCCCCTTCAAGATGTAGGCAATCATGGCCCTCCACTCTCTCCTGTGTCTTGAAGCTCTTAATAATTTTTGCCTTCCACCATTACTTGCACAAACCCATCAAGTATGTTATGTGCTGCTTTCCTCTGTCTCTCTTTCCCTCTATCTGTCCTGTGAGTATCAAATTTTCCAAGCCCTCCTTCCTCATTACATGCCCCAGAAATTTCATCTGCCTCTTCCTGATGTTCAGTATAAGTTTCATCTTTGTTTCCATTCTTTCCAAAATCTTGTTGTTGCTCTCATATTCAGCCTATAGTATCCTCAGCATCCTTCTGTAGAACCACATTTCTGTTGCTTCAAGTCTCTTCATCTTTAATGAGATTATCCAACATTTGCTGCCATACAAAAGGACAGATATTACATAACAGTTCAGTTCTTTGTTTCTAACAAAATTAATACTCTGCTTAGCTTTTGGAATGTATCTTTGGCTATACCAATATGTATAACTTAATATTGCTAAAAAACATTACTATTTTTTTTAATCATTTCGGCCCAAGCAAAGTGGGAGTGCCACTAGTATGCAAGGGGTTACAGAGAGTGAAGGAGAGAGAAAAGACTGGTTATAGTGGGGACCGAGGAAAGATTGCAAGAAGAAAGAAGATGGCGATTGACACTACATTTAAATTTTTTTAAGATTGTAGTTATCAGGGAAGCTAGTAAACAGAAGGGATTTCCACAGGTGGGAAGTGCAAGAAAAGAAACTGTTGGAGTAGAAGTGGCAGTTACATTTAACTATTTCAACATTAAGTGAGTGGGACCTAGATGCCAATCTAGTAGCACACTTAAATTCATGTTGTAGGGGCACAAGGGAAAAAAGCTTGTCATAGCAGTTGCCATGGAAATATTTGTAGAAAAGAGAGAGGGAAGTCACATCATGTCAGTGAGAAAGTGACTGAAGCCGAGATGCCAAGTCTGGATCAATTACATTTTAGATTTGGTCAAGAACCTTGAGATGAATAGCAGGTTCACTAGACCAGATATGGCAACAGTATTCAATGCACAGGTGAATGGTAGATTTGTAAATGTGCAAGATGGACTCTGATGAGAAAAACCTTCTGGCACAACACAGTGACTCAACTTTCCTTACACTAGATGCAGCTATTGATTCATTGTAGTTGAAAATCACTTCAAATCAGTTGAAAATGTGACACCAAGAAGGTGCAGTGTGTTGCTCTCCAGGAATCAATTTTATTAGCAGAAAAGTATCACAGTTGAAAATTCAAAACTTTGGATTTGGATGGAGAATAATAGTTACAGGAAAATTTAACTAATAGTTTTGTGAAATACATCTGTTTGCTGCTTTGGCACACATCATGTGATGTTTTTAGCTGAGGTTCATTAGAGGGCTTGGGGTCTTTCAACGTCATACCCCATCTACACAGTGATCTATCTGATACTGATCAGGTATCAACATGTACACCATCCATCAGCTACAAGTTCCCTCATTTTTAATCACACACTGCGACTCCTCTTGACAATTTATAGTAATTAGACTAAAAAAATAAATACTACTTTAATAAATTAAATAGCTCCTTTCCCATAGACAAAACATTACAAGCCTTTCGCTACTCTATTGCTATTTCCATGGCAAATGTTCAAACAAACTACAGTCCTTTGTTCTACAGCTAAAACCTGCTATACCACGTATATAGGATCAAATCACTCTCATTCCCTTCATATCTCATTGGTAAGCAGGAACTGCTTCTTTGTGGAGTGGACTCCTGAGATGATACTGCCCTGATCACTACACTCTTAACTTCTTTAAGTCTAGAGTTTACTGCTATCTGTCCAACATATAGTCATGATCTGTGTTTACTTTCTTCTTCTACATGCATAGAACAACCTCATTCAGTAAGCTTCCACCTTGAGTGGATCTTGGAACTTGAATTAAGTGAACATTTTAGTAAAGAATTTGTGAATTTTTCTTACAATCATGATTTCTTATCATCCTAAATTACTTTGATTACTGTATGGTTAATGTCCACTGATAAAAAAGAATTCAATTTAAAAAAAAAAAACATTCCAAAAATGAAGTAGGCATTATAGAACTGGGATTGGATAAAAATTAGTCAATTACTAATTAATGGAATTTAAAAAAATATTATTTACATTTTACTTACAATTGAAAAAAAGAATTTATTTATTTACAAAGAGTGTTTGTTACCTGTCAACTCATTTCAAAGATAGTGTAGATGTTGGGTCAATTATTCTCATAAATAAATGATGAAAATTTGCTTAGATTTGAGAGAGTCTAATGGAATGGTGAGTGTACAAAGTGGCAAATGTAACAAAAACCTGATATTACCCACAATGGTAAAAATGAACTCATATGTCAGGCAACATTTTGATATATACATATATGCACACACATACACATGCATATATAACAATGAATATATGTTTATAAGTGTGAGTGGATGTGTCTGTATATAATTCAATGTATATCAAGGCAAATAGAATGAAATGTTCAACAGATATCTAGAGCAATAATTATTGTATAAGCTTCCAACATGCTTACATACATACATATCAATATGCTTACATACATACATACATATCAATATACTTACATACATACATACATACATTTCAATATACTTACATACATACATTTCAATATACATACATACATACATACATACATTTCAATATACATACATTTCAATTTCAATATACTTACATACACACATTTCAATATACATACATTTCAATTTCAATATACATATACATACATTTCCATTTCAATATACATATACATACAATTCAATATACATATATACATTTCAATACACATATACATAAATATACATACAAACAAATACATACATATAAATGCATATTGTATACATATACATAAATGGATAGATAGATAATCAGGTGATGAAAAGCCTCAGCCCAACCTTAAAAAAAAACCAAATGACCAAGCATCAAAATTATATTGGCAATTTGTTTTTTTCACACACACACACACACACACACACACACACACAGCGAGAGAGAGATATCTACTCGTGAACACTGTGAAATGTGTTTATGTACTATTCAAAAGTTTAAGAGAGTTTATCTAATAATGTTTATGTTTGAACGTGAGTTGAAAAAGTATACAATGCGTCTGGTTTGTTGGCAGAGCCGAAAGGAGAGTCTATCTTCTTACCTTTCCGCAAAAAGAGAACGCTTTATCACAGCTTCTAGCCTTTGGTAACAGAGTAATTGTCGAGTGAACAGTGTACTGTGTAGATGATGGGAAGCAGACACAATCAGTGAACGACTCTCGATCTCTTCTTACTGACTGAATTATGAATGGGTGAGTTTGTGAGGCATTGTGGGAATTAGTCACGTGACACTAAACTAAACCAAACACCATCTTTGTGTTTTGACGTGACAGGTAGCTGTGATTCTGTTTATGGGAAACCGAGTGGATCCTCTCAATGAAGGACAAGCTTCGATGAATGAATAAACGAATGAATGAATGAACGAAGGAAGGAAAGAAAACAATGAATCCATAGAACATTGAAGAAAAGAATGAATGATTAAAATAAGTAATGAAGTGCATCAACAAAGAACGACTGAATGAAGTTTTAAAATAATTAGACAATCCGAATTTTGCCTTTTATCACAACACGACAAAGACAGAACATCGAAAGATTTTTTTTTCTCATGGAAACGCATACAGTTAAAATTTAAAATGCTATAAATTGCAGAATAAATCAACTTCCGATCCGGTTTGCAACTTAATAATAGTGTGGGGTCTGCACCCCGGTGATCCGGTTTTTGAATGTTTCTTATAAATAACGCTGAAAATGAAATAATAGAATAAAGAGGGGAAAAAAATAAAATATTGTAGCATAAAATAATGAAACCCGTGAAATGATATTTTTCGTCTGAAAATCGCTTGAAGGGTGAAACTGACAATCTTCATGAAATGTTGATTTCCAAAAGCAATCTTCCTCAATAAATATAGAAAATTATAGTTCAAAATTTTATTTAATGATTTACTCTAGTGGATTAGAATTAGAACTAAAATAAAAGCTTCAAGACTTCATTTTTTTAAAAATACATTTTTACCTTAGGTGTAGCTTTTTTGGGGGTACTTTATATAAATGATTATAAATTAAACATTTTTTAGGTTCTTTATATATATATATATATATATATATATATATATATATATATAAAGGAAATGTGCTTAATATAAGAAATTTTAAATTATATATATATATATTTACTTTAAAAATCAGGCGGTCAGCTGAATCCACTACTTTGATTTCAGCCATTCTGTACAGCTGAAGTAAAGGTAGCTTGATTCAACTGATCTCCTGATTTTTAAAGTTAAAAGCTCTACGTGTTATTTTTCATTCTTATTTTGTTTTTTTCCACAAGTGTATTGAGCACTTTTTAATTCTAATGTTTTCTGGTCTGATTCATCTCTGACCATTAACTTTTATGTATTATATATATATATATATATATATATATATATATATATATATATATATATATATATGTATGTATATGTGTGTGTGTGTGTGTGTGTGTGTATTATTAAAGCAAAAAAAAACCATTGATGAAACCAATGGACAACATGCCAAAACTTAAAACTCTTATCCATATAAAGACTCGAATAAAAACAACAATACTAAAAAAAGAAAGAGAAAAAAGGCCTAAGACAAACTTACAAAGTCAGTAAAGTGCTCAAAGCCTAGATTGCCTAGACTGAGCAAAAAACGCTTAACAATATTAAATTCTATGAAAGAATGGTTCTATTTGTAACTTGAGTTCCACACTTACATGATCTTCAGACAACTTGAACATCTCAAGTTGTGTGATGATTATGTGAGCATGAAATTCAGATTATGACTATATGTATAATTTAAAATATGCTATATTTATATGAGAAGAGGGCTCAATATCAGAAACAGAGCATTAATAATAGTAGTATGGACATAAGAATCAATACTTTTTGGTGACTGTCAACTTCATGCCAAGAAGCATTCAGACCACTGTCTACATATTTTACAAATAATTTTTGTATGTTTGTGTATTTCATACAGTAACATAAAAATGTTGTTAGCACAGGACTGCAAAATTTTCTAACATCTTATATATAAAGTGTATGGGTGTGTGTTTGTGCATGTGTGTGTCCAAGTAATTCCTCCACTCCCACTGGTCTGATTTCAATGATTTATAGCTCATTCAAAAGCCCTAGAAAAGTTAGTTGCAGGGAATGATTTTCATTGAGCTCAGATTCAGGGTTGCCAGATTATGTGAGGTTAAAAATATATATTAATACATTATGCTAGCCATTATCATTGTGTTCATGGTTCAAGGAGAGTAACTCTTATTTTCCTTTTGTATCCAAAATTGCAGCTAGGTTAAAATTTTAAGCTAGCTAAAATTTTAAAATTTAATTTTAAATTTAATTTAAAATTTTAAGCTAGCTTAAAAGCCAACCTATCAGGTGGCATTTAAACTAGTTCCTTTGGAGGACCCTTGGTTTGGCCATCATCACAATAGCTAGGGAGGAGTAGATGCGATAAGCAACAATAAACTACAGAAGAACTCTAAATTGATCACTGCATTTAAGTATTGAATTAATGTTTAAGCTTACCTTTTAAAAGTTCAATGATAATTCTTCTGCTGCGACTTAATTAATAATTAATTAATGAGATGATTTGATGTACGTAGATCCTTATTTTTCGTACAAACAATTATTTTTATTTCATGGGTGACAGAACAGGGGACAATTTATAAGATAAAATTAATATAGTGTAAAGATAGGAAAACAGAAATTAGAATTAGTTAATATTAGTGATACATTTAACAGTTGAAGAGTTAGAGAAACATAATAGCTAATTAAGTAAAAACTATATTATGGAATCTAAATGCAAAATTGAAGTTCAATTCTCCCATGAATTCTTAGATTAAAAAGCCTCAGCTCTACTTTTACACCCTAAAAGCTTAATATCTGTATTATATATTATCTACTTCTATTATCTACTTTTGCATATTGATTTAAAAAAAGTTTATTTCATTAATTAACTGTCCTTCATTACTGTTCTTTTATTTGAGGATTATTTTTTCATATAAAAAAAATTCTGTTTAGAAATATCATCTTATGTAGTGCAGAAAAGTCTTTGAAATTTGCATTTTACTTGGCCTTCAACAAGTTGGCATCTATTTGTAAAACTTTTCTTAACTATAACAAGCCAGTTTATGAATGAAATGTTCATTTTTGTTTCAAAGATTTCAAGAAGGGAATATATCTTACTTTGCGAAGTGATAGCGAATGGTCGAAGCCTGCTAGTAAGGAATAATTTGCAGTCCAGTTTCCACTCATTCTAAATGATCCAATTTCTCAACAAAATTCTTTGTTAAATTCTTCAAATCTTCTTTCTTTATTCACACAATCGTGAATCCTGCAACTCATCAGAGTCTAAGGACACCACATATACTGCAGCTGTAGAAGCATTGGTGTGACTTGGGCAAGGTAACCTGACAGAACCCAAACCTCCCCAGACAGGTTTGAATTCAGAGTTTTCCTTCTCCTAGACTGGTTGCTACCCAAGTCTAGAACCTAGTCTACCCTGTTATTTACCCATAGCTGCTGAGAGAAGAGATGGATACATACATTTCTCAAGGGTATTAGAACATAAGTGAAAGTAATAAACTCAACTGGAATTCGAACTCAGCTCTCCAATTCCTCAATCTAAGCCGCAATCCATTAGTCCACCATGTCCTCACCTCCTTTCTCTATTACATGTTTCAAAAATTTCATTCTGTTTCTTTGTGGTTCCGATTCTTAAAACTTTCTGGTTTTTAACCTACATTGTCCATGCTGTTCTGAACATTTGTTTTGGTCGTCTGCTTAGGAAGGCTTAGTCAAATAGAAATATGTGACCATTGGACATTGCTGCTAATGTTTCACCTTGCTAGGTTATGACATCTGAAACCCTTCTTTAAATGGTGAAATCAGTAATATGTATGACACAGTCCACTTTAAAACTTCACGGGCTGTCGTTTACAACTGATGTGGGTGTACTACAATCATCATGGGAAATTGGCTGAAGCTTTTGTATGCAGAATCAAACTGGTTCCATCATGTAACTGGTGTGGATGAGGAGGGTGGTTAGCAACTGAATAGAAAGAAATATAAAAGCTCTCAAAGGATAGATGAGAGTCAATGACCAGTTAACTTAAATGGTGACTTGATAAAAATACCATGAAGGTTGCCATAAGAAAGTACTTCTCTCTTCCACTCAAGAAAAATCATGATAATTCCCACATTAAGGAACAATTAAAATTTTCTAAGATGTGAGTTGCTACCCAAATAATCAGGGAAATCTAGCTGCAAAATAGCTTTCTGAAAGAAAAATTGTGAGGAAATGAAATTTGTTATTTCTTCCTGGAGTGATTTCAGATTTTGGGAAATGTGTGTTTGGTCAGACATGGGAAATGTTGGATGACTGCACATATGAACAGGTGGCTCAATTTATTAACATTCCACAACCTTTTGGGTAACACCTCACACATACCCCACTCTCTCTCATTCTTTATATATGCATATGTAAAGGGAAAAAGAGAAAGATTTTACCCTTCAAATGTTACAGAGAGGATGTATGCCTTTATACAATGTATATATTAAGAAGTATATATCATAACACACACATATAGGTAACTATACTTGTTTCGAAAATATAGGTAACTATACTCATTTTGAAAAACCTTCAAATTTTTGATTTGCCAATAATCAAATCAATCTTGAGGGAAAAAAAGGTTTTAAAAAAAGAAAGAGCTAGAAACATGAAAGTCTGTCAAAAAAATCGCACAGATAGAGGTTTGAAGCCCAAAGAAAAAACCCTGACACGAGTAAACAACTAACAAAAGAGCTCAATACAACCGTAGAGCAGACCTAGATAAACCTAGTGAGCCAGACAAACCTACCCAGGTTTCACCTAAGCAGATCGTCAGGGAAAGCTTAGCTTAGCCAGCTTTCCTGACGACCCACTTAGGTGAAACCTGGGTAGGTTTGTCTGGCTCACTAGGTTTATCTATCTCTCTCTCTATATATATATATATCATAATAATTCCTCAAGTCTAGAGCAAGAATCCTGAACAGAAATCAGAAAGGCACTGGATGGTCATTTCGTCCTTTTTGGGATTCATGAACAGTGTGCATCCACTCCCAAGAATTGAACCTGGACTGTTACGATACAACGCAAGCATCATAGCACTGGGCCAGCAGGCCTCAATGATGAAAAGGAACCTAACTAAACTCAATATAGCGCAGCTACTCTTAATTCCAGTGTTGATACTCATTCATGCATAAATGAACAACCAGAACCGGCTCCAAGAGCAATGTCTTCTTTCACCAAGCCACTCCATCCAGAGCATTAGAAGCTGGATCAAGGATAGGTTTATAAGTGATATAATTTTTTTGAGATTTGAATAATTTCTCAGAATAATTCTTTGAGCCTAGAGCAAGAATCTTCAACAGAATGCAGAAAGCACTCGGTGGCTGTTTCATCCTATTTTTGGGACTCATCAGCAGTGCACATCCACTTCCGAGAATTGAACCTGGACAGAAAAGTGCAGAAAGCACTGGATGGCCATTTCATCCTTTTTGGGAATTGTCAGCAATGTGCATCCACTATTGAGAATTGAACCCATACCGTTGTAATACAACACACGCATCATAGCACTGGACCAGTTGACCTCAGTGACAAATAGGAAACTAACAAGACATAACATAGCCCACATATCCATTGGTATGATGCTTGCGTTGTATCATAACAGTGTGGGTTCGATTCTCATTATTGGATGCACACTGCTGATAAGTCCTAAAAAGGAAGAAACAACTGTCCAGTGCTTTCTAGCTAGTGCAGTGGGGTGTCATATTCTAATTTATGGTTTGGTTTGTTTTGCTTTACGGCATATCAACCTCAATGGGTCATTTAATGCCAACAACTTTTTTTTTTTTGGTAATATTTTTGTTTTGTCAAAAATCTATTTCTGTTAATATTTTTATCTCAAAAATGTATAGCTGGTAATATTATTTTTTCAAAAGTTTATAGCTAGTAATATTATTTTCCAAAAACGTATAGATAGCTGGTAATATTATTTTTCCAAAAACATATAGCTGGTAATATTATTTTTTCAAAAACATACAGCTGGTAATATTTTTCCAAAAACATATTGCTGGTAATAGTTTTTCTCTTTCAAAAACATATTGCTGGTAATAATTTTCTCCTTCCTCAAAAATTCATTTCTGGTAATAATTTTTTACAAAGTATTTCCAGTATTAAAACCTATTTTTACACTTTTATAATGCCTTTTACCTCAATTTCTGGGTTAACTATTTGCCCATAGCTGGGACCCTAATAGGTGCTACCACTCCAGGTCAGGGTGGACCTGGAAGCACCAGCAATTAAGAGGTGGTTCCACGCTCCACAAAGCCTCCTGATCAGAGGCCTTGCTGTTGGATGTAGTTTATCATCATACTCAGGACAGTCTAATTTATGGCTGATCTCTTTAAGCAAGTATTCTTTGTATTAGATAGATATAAGTTAGATGCTTTAAGAATGGATTAAAAAATGATTGCAATGTAATGCAATGTTTTAGGCATGTGCTTATAGTTGGTAATGTAATGTTATTATTAAGTTTTCAATGTATTTTCTACTTAAAGAATTATGTTTGTATTAATTAGGGCAGAATTAATGAAATCAAAGTTATGTCCAGCATTGTTTTCATGCAAAATGAAAGAGTAAGATCGATTGTCCAAACACAAGTCTGTCTTGTGTACGTAGATGCGGGCTTTTAGATCACATGATATCTCTCGACATAAACATTTTTTGTATTGTAAACAATTTATTTGATAAATCCTAGCATCTGAATTGGTATTGGGTTTATTTTTCTTCCTAATTATATCCCTAATTGTCTTCAAGGGGCTGGTAACAATCCTAGTATTAGGGATGACGACTAAACTCACAAACAAATTAGTCATCCCTAAAACTAAGATTATTAATAATCATACTTATTATAAAACCCAGGTTGTTTGTGTGTGTCTGTGTTCGTTTATATATGGGATTGGATTTCCTACATTTTTCAACCAATTTCAACAAAACTTCACGTTTTTTGGCAGGTAGTGTTTCTTATTGTCTTGCACACTTTTTTCTTTATTTTTACATTCAGAATGCTTTAAAAATTCCATTTACAAGACAATTGTTTATAATAAAATTATATTCAATCAATAGACTCATGATGATTGAAAACAATGTTTTGGTTTGAGTTTGGATTTGACCAATTCATAAAAAAAAAACAAAAAAAAGCTAGTTAAGACATGCATGTCCATCAACCTTAAACAATAATCTTTGTCAATTTTATTTTTCAGTCTTTATGATGGTCGATACTTGATCTATCTCTTACTGTTACATCCCTGGGCAACGCCGGGCTCTACTGCTAGTATCTTATATGTGTATCCATTTTAAAAATAATGTTTACATAAATAAATTAAAAATATATACTAGCTTAAGTACTACACAATAGGACCACATTTAAACTAGCTCCTGCAGGAAGATTTTGAGTGAATCTTTATCACAATAGGTAGGGCAGAGTAGATGGGATAGGCAACAATAAACTACAGAAGAACACAAAATTGATCACTGCATTTAAGTATTGTACTAATATTTAACTTTACCTTTTAAATGTTCAACAGTAATTCTTGTGCTGACACTTAAATTAAAGAAAATTTGATGTGCGTAGGTCCTTACTTTCCATGCAAACAATTATTTTTATTTCATGGGTGACTTCCACAATTAATTTTGGTCTTTCCCAAATTTATTTCCAAGTTATAAAAGTTGTTATTGCATAAAAAATTTTGTTGCATAAAATCGCGTAAAAAATTCCTGAAAACAATTGCAGTAATGTAAACTTGGGAATCCAAAATTTTAGGATTGCGGGTCTGGAACCAGCCTGGAATGTTTTTAATTTGCTCATGGAGTTGGTCTGGTTCCAAAATTGTATGATATATTGGGCTACAGCCTCTAGCAACAAAGTTGACACAATGACACACTGATATTTGCATTTGTTATATAGATGTATGTATATGTATATATATATATATATATATATATATATATATATATATATATATATATATATGCATGTTTCATTAAAAACATCCCTACCACACACTAAGATATACACATAACGCACACACTCAATTAAGCTGAAAAATCGAATCATCCTTGATAATGGCTAAAGGTATACCTGAAAGCGCTCGGAAATATAAAACATTTGGACAGTTCTTACACACCCTTTGTTCAGAAAAGAAAGCTGTTGTTTGAACACAAGAAAAATTAAATAAAAAGCTTAAACATAGTACCTGTCGTTTTTAATGAAACATGCATAAAGGAAGGATTGCTGACTAAATATACAATAATATATATATATATATATATATACATATCATCAGTTGGATAAAAATCATCAGTTGGATAAAATATTATTAGATTTAAATTATTGTATTAATTATATATATATATATATAATATTATTAATACAATAGTTTCAATCTAATAATATTTTATCCATATATATATATATATATATATATATATATATATATATATATATATATATAATTAATATAATAATTTCAATCTAATAATATTTTATCCAACTGATGATTTTGTTATTGCATGAAACTAAGAGTAGCCTATTTCGATATTATTGTATTAATAATATAGGTACCACCACAGAAATGTGATACCTAAGGTTTAAAATGAATTTTTAAAATGAAAAATCTTACTTGAAGCTTTTATCTTAGTTTTAATTTCAAGCCAATAGATTAAATTTAATATTTCCAATGAGCAAAATATTTTTACTGCATTTGAAAATTAATTTAAATTGACTGGAATGAGTTTTCGTTTTGAAATCACTAAACATTACTGATTATAGTATCATTTTTAGCCATCTGTCATCACAATGCAATTCTCTTTATTAAAAAATCTTTCAGAAATAAAATATGCCTTTTTGAAATTTTATTTGATAGATATTAGCTGACTTAAAGTTTAATTAATCTGATTTGAAACAAGTATTAATTACTTTTAGCTTAATATATCACAAACATGCATTTTTTTAACAAAGAGGTAGTTGTTTATGTAAGGTGTTGACAGCTTGACTGACAGACAAAAGTTTATCTAATTTTTTTTCTACAGCAGACATCTCTGTAAATATTACTTGAAGAATATAATGTGAGAACCTTGTTTATATAATTTTTAACTATCCAGTAATCTTAAAAATTTAGGAAAATGTTCCCCTGTAATCTAATGTTTTATTGAATTTTAGGTATTTTGGTTTTAAATTTACTATAGTTATTGCTCTTATTTTCTGATAATGTTTGGGTGTCCATATTTACAAAAATTGGCACACTTATATACAAAAAAAAATTGAAAATTCTTTTTAAAATATTGGGGGGTTGGTGAAGCAGTAAGCTTTTTCATTTATGATTAGCAAATAATTTTTTACTTAATGTTGTGGATTCCGAGATGAAATCCGGTCTCCAATGAATAACAAATGCAGGAATGAAATATAACAAATAAATGTATTTACACAATAATACAATTGGTAATATAAATTCAGAAACGCAGTTAGTAACAATAATAATATATATATACAGTCTGGTAAATCCAGTCTCGAAGTAGGACTTCCTTAGAGTCTATGTGCTTGTAACTGTGACTTCTACAAGCAGTTACCTCACACTATTACTCTACCTCCAACTCAAACACAATCTTAATCTCTCTACTCTGACTGACTCTGGGTATTTAATGGCAGCAGTCCAAGTACATACTGGTCGAGTCCACTTGTATAAAAAAGGGGTGGACCCCATAACACTTAATAAAAATATGATTGAACCAGTACAAATTAATACAGTAATTTAAAACTTTATAAATTATTCTAATTAAAATTTAAAAAAAAAGATGAAAGCAATTCTTGTAAAATTTTATTATTCATTAAAAGAAAAATCTTTTAATATTTTTCCTTTTTTTACATTATTTACATTATTCAGACTATTGTCCTCATCTTTGTCGCCATATTTATTACAACACTTCGGCCATTATACGGTCCGGCCTTCTTCAGGCGGTTGGAATATTGAACTGAACCCTTTATTTCGCTCACTGGGGTAGACTGTTCTAGTTCAACATACCATGTTTAATGGATGTCAGCTATCAGGTATCTCCTGTTAACTTCCCTCTGAAAGTTCTCCACTGCCTTAGCCAGGCACAAATATAATGCAAATTGAAATATGTTTTTTTGAAGTGTGTTATTGATAACAGATAAAAACTTGTGGAGTGTGCAGTCACAACGCTAATGTTTAATTTTTGAAAATTAAAGTGAGTGCGTTTTTTACTAATATGGCAATTTAAGAATTTTTTTGTTGTAGGTGTTTATCAGTAAATGTGGCATGAAATAAGTAATTCAATAATTAGATGTCTCAGTTGTTTTCCCAAAAGTTTGCACATCAGATCAGTTCTTTTAAATCAATTATGTGGTGCAGTTTAATTTATATTACGATGAATCATTCATCGAAAAAGTAAATTAGTAAAGTTAATGAGATAAAATGACGAATTCACTTTGCTAACTAAATTTAAAAAAATACATTAACCCACTAACCACACAATGAATGTTATGATCTTTGTTTTTTAAAATATATATATATATATATATATATATATATATATATATATATATAAATTTAAATATAAAAGTGAACATTGAAGTCAACACTCAGAGGCGACAGGCTGTTTCATGCTGGATGCAATCGCCAGGCCACAATCATCAGGCTGCAATTGTCAGGCTGCCTGACAATTGCATCCAGCATGAAACAGCCTGTCGCCTCTGAGTGTTGACTTCAATGTTCACTTTTTATATTTATATTTACATACGTTCTATCTCTGATATTGAGCAATTTATCCCATAAATATAGCACACCTTAAAACTATATTTTTAATATATATATATATATATATATATATATATATATATATATATATATAATATTAGTGGAAAATATACATACGTATGCAAAAATATATAAACACCCATACATATATATTTTCAGAAAAAAATTCCAAGAGGAAGAATCCAGGTAGAACTCAATGTCTAGGACAGAGTAAGGATATAATAAAAAGGCTTAAACACTAATATTCCATGGTCATAATTTATTCCATTGGAATCGTAAATACAATCCAATTCATCAGACCTACAAATTCAAAATGAAAACAGAAAAAACCACTTATATATATATATATACTTCACCAGCTAGAGAAAAAACTAAGACTTCAGTATACTATTCTGTATATTTTTATTTCAAATTTTATATTTTCCATTAATATTCCTTGGTTTAAAATAGTGGTCAGACTATGATCCAAGTGGATCTTATCAATACTTTACAGCTTTCTCACTGCAAAAATATTGTTATTCACGGTTCTGTGAGAATAATTGCATCAGTGTGTCAATCAAATCTACAACTTTCTCTGCCACCAACCACCACTGATCTTTCATTTAGAAAGCTTTCTCTTATCTCCATTTCCAGTCTCATCTATTGGACTCTATGTCTGGCGCTGGCATGAGAGAAAGCCAGAAAGCGATACTCAAATCTCATCAGCTTCCTTTACTGTAGACCCTCAACAAATATTTACTCAACAAAATGCACATACACACTTCCATAAAACAGGTCTCTGCTTATCATTCCTTGGTTGCACTGGACTGACATAAAAGGTAATAACACCCACTTTCAGATGCTACCCACCTGTTCTGAATATTATACTAACATCATATTTTCTGTTATTATTGCATACCCACACATCTACAGGCCTCCTGTCTTGGGAGCATCTGCCCACTTAGGCTACCTAAGAAAACAAAATTAGGCTCTGAAAGCTGTGAATATCCAGTTTGATGCGTGTTTTAACAGATGACAGGAAATGTGAAATCTGAAAGCATAGTGGAATAGAAGAAAGATTATCACAACATTTCAGCCAATGTATGCTCCGGCCTTCTTCAGGTGGTTAGAATGCCGAACTGAACTCTTTATTTTGCTCGCTGGAATAGACTGTTCTAGTTCCATGTGCCATGTCTAATGGATGTCAGTTATCAGTTATCTCCTGTTAATTCTCCCTTTCCAACTTCTCCACTGCCTTACTCAGGTATTGAACTCACAAATCTTTGGGCCCTGTCACTGGATCTAACCAGCGCCTTTATCCAATGTGCTTAAGGATACATGGCATGTGGAACTAGAACAGTCTACCCCAGCAAGAGAAATAAAGAGTTCAGTTCGACATTCCAACCACCTGAAGAAGGCTGGAGCATACATCAGCTGGAATGTTGTGATAAATATGGCAGCAAAGATGAGGATAATAGTCCAAATAATGTAAATAGTGTACATAATACCTCATATCAGAAATATAGACAGATGTAGAAGAAAAATGTCTTCCAAAATCTAAAAGTATGAAGAGATAGGAAAATTTTGTTGTAAACAAATAAATGAATGCTGGACTGCCATATAATATCTGTTGTAACCTAGGGAAGGTTACCGAATAGAATAATCAGACGAAGGTTTGTAATGAACGATAATACTTAGGACAAGAACAACACATATAAGATTCACCAGCGGCGCGTAGATGAAGTAGTTAACTGCTAGAAGGGAGTCAAGTGAATTCCACAATGAATCTTCAACTGCCGGGTATCTACCAACTGTCATACACAGTCAGATGTGGCACAAGGCCAAATTAAATGTGGGGTATCCAAGCCCATAGGCTCAGCCAAAAATTCCCCTAGACCCTGTAAAATATGGGGTTGGGTAGCTGTTTCCTGAGATGAGACTCTACCCTTCGACATAGCCTCCAGGCAGAGAGTTTGACCAGCACAGGTGGAGACGAATCTCCAACTGCAGGCCAACATACATACTACTACATTTATATGAATGGGGACATACCCATTACCATCCATTGGTATGCTACAACGATATCAATCCTCTTAAATGCTGTACAATTTCCTTGCAAATGGAGAGGAGACAACAGAAATGTGGTTCTACAGAAGGATGCTAAGAATGCTGTATAGAGAGTACATAAGCCTCTTTTTATTGAAAGTCATTTATAATATACAATATCCTTACTGAATAGATAGTAACTTCAAATAAAATTTATTTAACTAACAATTTATGAAGAAAGATAAAAACTATGCAGAATATATCAAATTTCTGTCTGAAATGTGGTATTATTTACACTATTTACATTGTTTGAACTAAGGACACATGGCTCAGTGGATAATAGCTTTGGTTGGAGTAATCCAGTGACTTGACCAAAAGAGTTGTGAGTTCAATACCTGACCACAGCAGAAGTGAACAAAAACTTGGACAGTTACTAAAGGAAGATGACTGAAACTGAGATATCCAGAAGAGGCATGGCATATGGAACGAGAATAATCTACCTTGGTGGACAAAAAAAAATGGGTTCGGTTCGAAATTCTAATATATATCACCTGAAGGAGGCCGGAGCGTACATTGACCGAAACATCATGAATATGACAATAAAGATGAGGGCAATGGTCTGAACAATGTAAATAGTGTAAAGATCAAATTATTAACACTATCTATATACAGACTATTGTCCTCAGCATTTTTGTTGTTAGCACAATGTTTTAACTGTTGTGCCCTTTGGAAGTTCATATGCTTATCCATGCAACTTCCAGTGAATTCCAAATTAAACCCTTTATTTAATCTACACAGGCAGACTTGTACACCTTCAAATGCCCATGTCTAGGGATATCTCATTTTATTTTTAGTAATGATCTGTTATTGCTTGCCCTGTTTCCATCAAGTTCAAGTACACACCACCTTGGCCTGGAGATTGAACTCACAACTACTGTCACCAAATTCATGAACCAACACTTTAACCCACTAGGCTGTTGTTACTTGGGGCATACACTGTTTGAAGGCCAGAGGTCACAATGGTTGAAATGTGACAACAACAAAGATGAGGACAATAGTCTGAATGTAAATAGTATAAATAATGATAACCTGTAAAGTTTCAGTTCTTAAGCATGGATAGTTATTGTTATTACAAATTTTATACTCTTTAAGTAACACACATTCAAACTGAGCCACTCTTTTTCTTTTAAATATTCACACACATTCCAGTGTTTGCTATTATGTTTGCATACCAGATATAATTAAAAGATAACATATCAAGTAACAGTGTGAGTAAAAGTCTGAGTTGAAGTAGTAAGAGAAGTCCTTAAGAAATATTCCCATGTCTAGTCTATTTTCTGTTGTTTGAAAATTATCTTCACCAGAAGAAACTGGGCTAAAAGATAAAACAATGTTTTTGTTGTAAAAATCAGCTTTACAATTTCTTGATTATAAAAATTTTATATTTGTACTTTTACCTGTATTTTTCTTTTCCTTTTTCATGAAGAGAAAGAAAACGAAAAATAATTGACATGAATAGTTTTTTTTTTTTTTTTTTTTTTTTACAAGGCTGCATTTCACCCCATCAAACTTCTACAAGTTTATATAAAAGTATAAATTGGGATCAAATCCAGATCCAATACAGATCGGAATCTGACAGAATGATAAGATGAAGAACAAACATAAAACATTTATCAATCTAACATGTTCTGCTTTTATTAAAGTTTCATCAGAGAATGAGATATGCTGAAAAAAAAAAGAAAGTAATTCTGGTATTTTTACTTTTGTATTGTTTGATTTTCATTGGTTAATCAGGTTTCATGTGCATTTGACTTGTTACACAAATATTAGCATAATTTATGGTGTTCCAAATTCAAGGAGTGACAACAAATCCTTTCGAAGGTACAAGATAGATATTGCTTTATGTATGTAAGTGTATAATAATTCTAGTTTATCTATGTGGGAATCAGATGATAATGTATGTGTGTATATGTGTCTTGTAGACATTATGTTTGGTGTTTTTTCACATGTTGATTTTGGAACTTTTTTATGTACACACTATTTGTTTTAGGCAAACATACATTAGAGACTTTAATAATGGATTCAATAAAGGTTGGTGGTGTAAATGGCAGGCTTAAGCAAGTGGATGACTGAACGTGGTGTGGGGGGGGTGGCAGAGGGACAAAACTTATTGAGAGCTACAAGGGATAGGGAGAAGTGGAGAGCTATGATCACGTACATCCTGAAAAGACACAACACATAAAAAGAAAGAAAAGATGTAATATGTTTTTGACATGTGTTTATGGTTGTTAACATTGTTATTAGTAGTCCCTCAAAGAACTTTCTATTTAAAAATGATGTTCTTTGTTAATTAGGGTGGCATTTGTAAAATCAATATTGATTAATGTAAAAAGTATATATTATCCATACTAATATGGCAGATGTATAACTAAGCATAAAAATTATGAAGGAAATTGGAATCGGTTTGTGGATTTCCAGTTCTATCCAAGGTTTCTTCTCCTCCCCAGGTATAAGTTAGATAGCAGGGTTGACTGAGATATCTAGCCTTGAGTGGCAGTCAGTCTGGGAGAAATTTGAATTTAAAAAAACTGAGGAAGGCAAAGGAAAACTACTCCACTACCTTTCTCAAGAAGGCAGTGTAATTCAAAGGTAATGAGAAGGAATCTATATCAAGTCATAATTGTCTACACTCTGAAAAATCTCATAGTAAATAAAAATGTTTAATCTGAAAATTTTAAGAAACTTTATCAAAACATATTTTTAGATATTACTTAGCTTAATTTGGCATAAATCCAAATGTGTGGAAGTTTATGGTAAGATTGTGTTGCACCAATCTTCTAAGTAAGAAAGTTTTATCTGCTTTTTAATTGATGTTATGAAATATGCAACTGGATACACCATCAAGCAAGCACCAAAAAATGATTTGTAACTTAATCCTAGAGTAGTGATGGGATTCGTCTACCCAGGTTTTTGTTGATATCTGAGTGTCAGGATTGCAAACATTTAACAACAGCACATCTTTTAAATGTAACATAAAAAATTATTTTCTGAATGAAAGGTTAGAAACAGAATGTTAGTTAAAATAACATTTATAGATTCTTTTCAGAAATATACAATATCAATAAAATGTTCAATTTACCTTGCAGTGAAGTTTGTTTTATAAAGAAATTAAGTGTTCTTAGTATGGTGTGAAATGTGTAGACAGACTTTATGATAGTCAGCCTAATGTGTTTGTGAGTCCATAAACAAAAGCTTAGTGAGGCGGTTGCTGGTTAATCCCTTCTATTGTGTGCATAGACAAGGCCTTAGTCAGTGGCAGCTGGCTGTCTGTCTTCAATTGTGTGCATGTGTGTGGGTAAGTGTGTGCCTATGCATGTATAGGTCAAACTTGCCTCAGTAATTGTTTTGAATCTTGAGAAGCAGTATACTTCTATTTTTATATCCATAAGGTGATTCAAAAACTAATTTTAAATAGAGATGTGAACATTTTGAATACAAGGTTTTCATTGGCTTGAAAGTAATTTCTCACTGGCTTGTGAAAATCTTTTTCTCGAATTTGCAGGAGTGGTAAAGGGAGTTATTATTGCTATTTTCTAAATGCTCCAAAAGTAAGATATGATAGACCTACAGCTACACCCACAAGTATTTTGGTAGTATTTACCCTTGTAATGATTGTTTATCTAACAAACCTTTTGATGGGATTTTATTGGTTAAAAATATATATACAGGATTTAATTCCTATAGTAACGAGTAGCTTAAAGGTTATCAATACAGTAAGTGAACTTGTAGAACCAAGTTCAAACCTGGGCCTAGCCTGTTGCATTCAATTCATTTTGACACCCTAGGGAATGGTACAAGTCATTTTTCTTTCTTGGTTATGGATTAAACAGCAGGTAGACTGAGCTCTTTAGCCTTGGATGATAGCCAGTCTAGGAGAAGGATACCGCTAATTCAAAACTGTGGAGAAGGCAATAGGAAACTACTCCACTATCTTTCCTAAGAGATTATGACAATTCAGATATAAATTAATGTAATCTGTAGTGAGACATGGCTACCTATATGCTGAACAGACATGGCATTAATAACATTTCAAAACCTATAATAAATTATAGTATATTATATAAACTTATATTTCAAATCAAATCAGTCACATTTTATATTTCTATTGTTGTTTACATTATTTAACCTCTGACTATTGTCCTGATCTTGCTATTATAACAGTATTTCAGACGTTGTGCCCTTTTGCCTTCATCAGGTGCTTGTCAAACTAGGTAACTTTTATTTACAAGCAACACACAAGCACCTGATGAAGGTCAGAGAGCACAATGGCTGAAACATTGTGATAATAGCAACATAGATGAGGTCATTAATTTGTGTGTAAATATTTTAATAATAAATCCACATCCCAGAAATTCAAACAGATACTTTCTATTGCTTATAATTTTTTGAAAAAATAAGCTATTAACATCATAAAATCACAATATCAATAAAAATGCTGACTATTTATTTAACAAGTCTGTATTACTTTTGTACTAATGCCCTTGGGAAAGGTATGACTACATTTCTTCTCCTCTCCAGGTATGGGTTAAATAGCAGAGTAGACTAAGCTCTCTAGACTTGTCTGACAACTGGTCTAGTAGAAGGTCTAAATTCTAAATTCAGAATCATGGAAAAGACAAGAGGAACCCCCCTTCATTACTTTTCTCAAGAAGTCAGGTAACTCATAGACAATAAAGTAAAGGAATCTCTAGAGAATCAAAATTGTCTATGTCCTGAAAGGACATTGCATTTAAAAAATATTCCCAAACCCATAACAATCAATTATAGTATATCTCTATCTATAAAAGGCAGGATGTGTGTGTGTGTGTGTGTGTGTGTGTAACAAATGCCTGGCCCCAATTTTCAACGGATTTGCACTAAAATTTACATGCACATGCTCCAAGTTAGTGGAAAGGCCAAGACTGACTTTACATTTCCCAACTTCCATCGATAATGGAAATAATCAATTTTTTCATGCTTCTACAGCAGTTTTCATGTAGTTTGCAGCCATTTTGTACTGGCCAGAGTGAGAGCCTATAGCTGGCTGCCACAAATAGGCAGGAAGATTCTATTGGCTAGCATTAGAGCCAACAGCTGACTGACATGAATGTTAACAAGCATGCTAGCATGCAAAAAAATCGATAGCTGCATTCGTCACAAGTGGGAAAAATTTAAATCTGCATGGCACTTTACTCCAATTGGCTCATTCACTTGCTTAAACTCAACATTGATTCTGATTCTGCAGAACTGGGTTGGGTGTGAAAAAGTATTTGTTGTTAACATTCTTTTTTCATTCAGTTTTTCCAGTTACGTGTCCTTTTTTAAAGCTGATCGTTTTGTGTTCATTTTGTTTAGTTCATTTTTCGTAATAGATTTAATGTTTTGCAGTGTGAGATAGGCAAGAAGTAAGGCATGTAGCAACATCAGCATGGCAAAGAGCACTCCTTTAAAGGCAAGGAAGGGCAAAAATATTTTAAGTCAAGTGATAGCGATTGCTGTATTAGTCATATGATTTTTGAATCAAGCACGAGCAACGCCGGGCCATGCTGCTAGTAAACCTATATAAATAAATCAGTGTCATTCTACAAAAAGCCCAACTGAGGATCACTTCATAAGAAGAATGCAAAATCAGTGATATTTTTGAAGAAATACTTTCTATTGATTTAAAAATAATTTTTCAGTTTTTAAAAGTAAGCTATTAGCATTACAATAAAAAAAAATTCTGAATACTTATTTAACAATTTTGTAACACTTTGACACTAATATCCTTCTGAAAGGCATGAATCCATTTTTTCTCCCACCAGCCAGCTATGGGTTGAATAGTAGTGCATACAGGACTCTCTTGTCTTGAGTGGCAGGAAAGAAAAACTATTCTGTATCCAAGAAAATAAAACAAAAGGAAACCACTCCACCACTTTTCCCCGCAACAAAAGGCATCGTAATTCACAGATAATAAAAAAAAAAGAAATCAATAACCACACATCATGAAATGCCAATTATAATAATGCTGTTGGAATTATTTACTAGTGTAGGGATACAGAAGGCGATTATCTTCCTTTAGTTGATAGATAGATAGATAGATAGATAGATAGATAGATAGATAGATAGATAGAAACAGAATTGCATAGATAGATAGATAGATAGAAACAGAATTGCATAGATAGATAGATAGATAGATAGATAGATAGATAGATAGATAGATAGAAACAGAATTGCATAGATAGATAGATAGATAGATAGATAGATAGATAGAAACAGAATTGCATAGATAGATAGATAGATAGATAGATAGATAGATAGATAGATAGATAGATATGAAATTTATATTTCTATCCACTGACATTTGAGAATTACTACAGTTAAAAATGTAGGGAAAACAACTGTTTTTTTTTCTTAAAAATCCCCTTAGAATTATTCATTATTTTCTTTGGTTTTACTGGAGGTAATTTACTGCTTTTTAAAAGTAAGCTGTTGCCATCACAATAAGAAAATACTAATTAATCAATTAACAAATCTCTATCACTTTCACACTTATGCCCTAATATAAAACAATTTGATTCTCTGTCACAATCAGCTTTGTAATGTCAACAAAACACAAGGTCAGTCATTTAAAATTGTAGTGCACAGTGGGATCTCCTAATAAAGCCAAGCAAACATCTGATCCCCACTGAATGAGTTTCACATCAATTATGGAACAGTGTTGAAAAAATAAATCAGAGTTTTCTCATTCGTTTTTATCTGTGGTTTACTTGTTTCTGCAGCATTTTCTCAGTGTTATAGATTTCTAAGAGGCTGCAAAATTTGATGGAAATGTCTAAAAATTTTCTTTTAAGCTGGTTTATTATCTTTTGTCTGCAAGCCCCACTGTGCTAATTGTTAGATGATTTATTAAAAATGAAAACACAACAGAATTATCTTCCCTTACATTACAGCCACAAATTATACCAGCCAATTAGAAGCCAGCTTTTATTAGTACTAAAAAGAACATTCTTGAACTTTCTTTTGCTTTTTTAGCTTGGGCCAAGAGGCCCAGGCTGAGGCTAAGTCTGCCTCCTCCAGCAGTTTACAAGCACATGATGCCATTTCCCTTTGGGAATATATCTTTCCCAGATATAGAAAAAAAACTCCAGCTCACAGTCCTCAATTTAGGAAAACTCAAGACTTGCTGTTTGACACTCTCCAATAGAGACATGTTGATTGGCTCAAGGGTGTCTTGGTCTACGAAAAAGTTACCAGCATTGAATCAAGTGGACTCTCCTTTTTAAGTTGAGCCTCATTCTAGCAAACACAATTATAGTTTGCAACCACCCCTGTTTTTTTTGCTTTTTATATGTTTGTTGTATATGAATCATATAATTAACTACACTTTTATTATTTGTATTGTCTATTAAGATTTGCGCAAATCAATTCATTTACATATGAAATTACAACAGATTTCAAGTTATTAAGTTCAAAAGAAAGTCCTGTAGCATTTTTAGATGATCACTTTGAGGATCCAGTTTCAATAATCTTAGTTAAATAATCCTAAATTTTTCATATTCTAGTGTTTTATTTTTCATTCAATGAAAATTACAATGATTAACTCTTAATAAAAAAGGTGGCTCCATTCCTAAAATAGGATAAAAGCTGGAAAAACTTATGCCCTGCATTCAGTGGGATATAAGGTACCATCTACAATACTAAACCAAAACAAAACAGTTAATGCACCAACTGGAAGCTTTGCACAAAATCTTTATGAAAAAAGAACACCTGTAAGGATACAAGAGGCATTTGGTGGAGATAAGTCACATGGATCATGTTTCAGCCACCTAGTGATTTCACTCCATATAGTGATGAAAGTAGCAGTCAATTTCAGTTTCTTTACATCAACCTAACCAAGAGGTTGTCTTTTTAACTTGGGCCAAGGGGCTCAGGCTGAAGCTAAATCATTCTCCCCAGCAGCTTACAAGCATATGATGCTGTTTTCCTTTGGGAATATATCTTTCCCAGATATAGAAAGAAACTTCAGCTTGCAGTCATCAATTTGGGAAAACCCAAGGCATGTTATTTACAATTCATGAAATATGTCATCTCAATATGTCATCTCACAGGACATAGTAGATAAAGCCAGCCCATTTGCATCTGGAGTTCCAAACATAGCTTCTCCAGACACAGGAGTATCTCCATATTATATGTAAGACCTTTTCTTTTTGTTTCTTCTTACACTCTGCTTTGCTGTGTAGATATATATGATATATTGTTTTCCATGTGGGACACTTGTATAAACTCTTTGAGAAAAAAAGCACGTCAGTCATTCTTTTTTATTTCAGCCATTCCGTCTGTGAACTATGGTGTTATTATATCAAAGATATGATAATGCCCATAATACAAATCTTTCTTCCATACCTCACTCTTGTTACACACCCATCATTAGTTAATCCTAAGAATGTGTTGTTCTTACATGATAATGCAATCCCACATATTGATTGAATTATGGAAGAAAAGATTATAGCATTAAATATGGAACTTTGCATCCTCCTCCTTTCTCTCCTGACCTTGCTCCATCTGACTATCATCTTTTCAGATCATTAAAACATGCTTTAGAGGGAAAACAGTTAATTAATTTTGAAGTGTTTAAAACAGATATTGAGGGTTTCTTTGAATTGAAACCTTAAGAATTATATGCCTAAGGGACCAAGAGTTTGCCAAATAGATGGGATTATGTTATTGATAATGAGGTGAAATTTTATCTTGATTAAATATATCAATTAAGACCAAAGAAGCATGTGTTTATTTTTCATCTTCAAATGAAACAGGATTTTCTTTCCAACCTAATATATTTTAAAGCTCAGGCCAGAACTTATCTTGATAAAAATTTTGCTAAGGGAAACAAGATAAAAAAAATGGCACTAAAAAAAGAAATCTCATTTGATATAATTCTAACATAATCCTATATCACTGAATTCATATCTTATTAAAAAGAAAATAAATCTGGGCAACTCCCTATGAAATGATGATCAACATCTTCATCTTCAATGATATTCTGGAAGGTTTGAGTCTTAATTAATGACAGTTTTGTGTAATATTAAGCTAAGCTTAAATTGAGGAAAATTTTTCCAGCATTTTTTGACAAAAATATTTTATTCATATGAATTCATACCATCATTTTTTATTCATTAAAAGACATCCCTGTTTTGTATTGCTTTAAAAACCTTCATCCACTTTTCAATTAGATACAAAATAACTGTTATGATATTGATTTGGGGTTAGTAGAGACAAACGCCAAATAACACGTAACAATAAAAAGGGTTTTAATAGGTTGGTAAAAATGTACAGAAATCACCTGAGTAGTCAATAACTAGCTCAGCTAAGAACTTCTCTATCTATCTTCCCCATGTCAACTGACATGCCACTATTTAAAGTCTTTGTTCACAGATGCAGACAAGTTCATCTTCAAGAGGGGTGGTAGGTTTCCGACACAACAATAACCAACATGTTTTTGGCAAAATCTTTCATTAATACTGTTGGTTCAATCTATACTAGGAATGACTACAAAACATTTTCCCCTTTCCAGTTTATAGGTAGAAGCACACAAATACATGCTGAGATTTCTTCCTAGCCAACAAAGCAGGCTAGTTCTCAGCTTCATATTACTCAGTCCTGGTCTGTCTTGTCTTGAAGTCAGAATGCTGTGTTTGTTTATTCAAATTTACTTGTGTGTCAACTTCAATTCTTAGTTTGTGAAATTTTTGCCTTATTACTGTTGCTTTGCCTTATTACTGTTAATTTGCCTTGCATATATTGTTTGCTTGTTTTATATAATTTTTTGCCTTATTCTTTTCTTTTTTTTGTTATTGCAAATTTTGTCAATTCTGTTTGTTGGACAGTTCTGTTACTTATTTTGCATTTGACCGTGGCTAATCACTCCACAAACAGGAACCACAAGGAAACTACTACTAACAATCAGAAAGTGACAGAATAAATCTCAAGATGAATGAAAATATCAAAAGAGCCTTTCAAGAATCTAAGCAAAGTATGAAGACATACAAAAATATCATTGGAAACAAAGAAAAGAGTGCTAAACTGCTAATCTCCTATATAAGCTCCTTTAGTTTTTGTTGGTCCCAATCCATATAGGAATGACTGCAAAACACTTTCCATTCTCCAATTTATAGGCAGAAGCATGCAAATGCATGCTGGGATTTCTTTCTAGCCAATAAAACAGGCCAGTTCTCGAATTAATCTAACACAGTCCTGGTCTGTCTTGTCTTGAAATCAGAATGCAGTGTTCATTCATCCAAATTTGCTTTTGTGTGTCAACCCCAATTCTTAGTTTGTGAAGTTTTTACCATATTTTTGTTGTTTTCCCTTTTTATTGTTAATTTGCCTTGCATATATTGTTTGCTTGCTTTATATTATTTTTTGCCCTCTTCTTTTCTATTTTTCTTGTTATTGCTTATTGCAAACTTTGTCAGTTCTGTTTCTTGGATAGTTCTATCATTTATTTTACAATTAACTATGGCCACTCTACAGTTTTAATATGAAATTCTCTGCAGACTACCCAGATCACCAGACAGAAGGGCTGGAGGGAACAACAGCTGAAACATTGGGGGATAATAGCAACAAAAATGAGGACATAAGTCTGAATGTAAATAATTCAGACTGTATCACAACAGTTGGAAACTGAAGAAATAATTTGATGCTATTGAAAACTCACTTTATTTTAAAAATGAGAAATTAAGATTCAAGACAATTTTCTTATTGATTCTATTATTTCTAAACATTAATGAATTTGTTAGAGAGTTCTGTCATTTATTATACATTTAACAATGGTCCTTCACTAAATTCATTGGATCATTATTATGGCATTAAAGTACTTTCCTGTTTTGTTTTGTTTTTAAACCTTCATTTGCTTTTCAGTTAGTTTATTAGATGATGTAAAAGTAACCAGCATGTTTTTCACAAAATCTTTCATTCATATAAATTCATAGGATCATTATTCAGTCAACATTATTGTTATTGAGTCATCTCCTTAAATAGCCTCATCAGATCGAGACATTCATATGGGTGTCATTCATAGGACTATACACATTCAGAAATATCTAAAATGTCAGCTGTATCCAACTGCTTTCTGCGATCAATGATAAAAAAAGACTTTGGGTGAGTGAAGCCTGTAACTCTTTGAAAACCTTGTGGACTGATGCTACAAATAAAGAACTTTACCAAATAATAGTCACCATATCACTTGAAGACTTTCAACAGCAGCAACAATTAAAATGGATGTCATATATAACTGGAAGAGAAGATAAAGATAAAATGAAGGTGTTGATGTTCCATACTAATTCAAAGAAAAGGTTAGGAAGGAAGACCCCATTAGTATTAGAATCGGGTGATAAAATCTATTGAACTTGAGAAGCCTATTTTGCTGAAAAAATTGATTTATAAATTTCAACTAAAAGTATTACTGGCTGTCCAGTCAATGAATGTCAAATATTTCCTCATAAGGAAACAGCTAATATAACCATTATAGATAAGAACAGATACTACACATTGATCCTAGACTGATGGCCAAAGATTAAAGAAAAGTGTAACTTGAGTAGCACTGGCTGCTTATATTATAGACGTCAAATGTTTCCTTATAAGGAAACAGATAATATTACCATTAGAGATGAATAGAACAGATTGTATTTAATTGCCGCCTCATGCTGACAAGATGTGACACAAGGACAATTTAATATGGGGAGCCTGAGCGTGTGCACTCAGGCCAAGTCTAAAATTAGCCTAGCCTCTGCAACTACCAGTTGCATTGGTATCAGTATTACTACTGATTCCCCACCAATGAAGGAAGTACTGCAGTGGGTTTCCTGAGACCGGTCACCTCTTAGTAGTATTCTCAGTTGCAGTCAGAGATACAACTGAGAGATGAAATAAGGAGAATGGATACTACACGCCAAACCAAAAGACCGAGATAAGAAGAAATACTACACTTTGATCCTTGATTGATGACCTTGAGTAGCACTTTTTTCTTTTTATGTGCCATTTCCTTTCAGGACGTAAGCGATAATGGCTCTCCACCTCCCTCTATCCCTTACAGCTCTCAACAAGTTCCTTCCCTCTGCTTCCTCCCCCAGACCATGTTCTGTCATCCATTTGCTTAAGTATGTCACACATTGTTTTCCTTTATCTCTCTTTCCCTCTATTCGACTAGTGAGTATCAGATTCTCCAGGCCCTCCTTCCTCATTATGTGTCCCAGAAACTTCAGCTGCCTCTTTCTGATATTAAGTATAAGCCTCCTCCTTGTTTGCAACCTCTCTAAGACCTCATTATTGCTCATACGCTTGGTCCATGATATCCTTAGCATCCTTCTGTAGAATCACCTTGAGTCTCTTCTTCATCTTTGAGGAAATCGTCCAACATTGCCTGCCATAAAGAAGAACAGATGTCACATAACTGTTCAGCACTCTTTTCTTTGTTACCAAAGAAATCCTCCTGTCTTGCAGTACTCTGCCCAGCTTTTGAGTAGCACTGGCTGTTCATATGGATGCTGAATGTTTCCCTCTAAGCAAACGGCTACCATTACCAAAGACTCACACACTTCTACTCTATCTCAATCCCAAAAATTATCTGCCAAATTCACTCAATTTCAAACTCACCCTGAATCAGACATGTTTCATCCACCCTTAGCTTACACCAATATTATTATTTACCTCTGTATCGTAGTCACTACCCTAATGAAAACTTAAATTTACTTTTATAAACTGCATCTCACTCTAACATTCATTTCCTACCATATGAAACTCTTCTATTTTTATCTACTATTCCAATTACAACATATATTCAACCTTCACCCATATCTTACCTGGATTAAGTTATTTGTACCCATTTCCTACCCCAGTACTCTTCTATTACATAGCATCCTACCCTCTACTACAAGCTTCTATCATAACCCACCTTAACATTATCTTTGTCCTTATCTCTCCAAACACCCTCATTTCCACCCCCTTTTGACTACCCAAATCTAATCCTATATCCTATCTTCATTTATATTTCACCCATGCCCTTTTTATTTCCACCCACTTCTCCAATCTAAATTTATAATCCCAAATTTCCATATCTACCCAAAACATCTGCCAGCCTGTATGTCCCACCCCACAGAGCCTAAAGAATAAATGAAACTTCTTTGCATGCCAGAAAAAACAATGTTTTCTACTGCCTTTCATGAGGCATGACAAGTGCATGAGAAAACATTAAAACATGTTTTATTGTTTTATTTGATGTTTGATAATTACAGGTGTTATTTGTAAGAATTTTTTTTAATTAAAAAAAATATCAACAACGACAATATTCTATTTATTTTTGGATATCTGAATATGTACACGACTGGATTCCTGCAGAAACGACACCAATGTTGAACCAGGTGCTACCAAGTGTAGCAAAGGAACAAATTAAGGAATGGTAAGGTAAGATGTTCTGCATATTTTTTTCTTTTAACTTGCTGTCTCTCCTCCTCTTCTTGGATGAGAAGATTGTCAAATTCCTTGAGTTCGGTAATGAGATTTCTAATCCTTCAGAAGATTAGATGGTGTTGACTTGAATATCAGAAGTAATCTTTATCTTAGGTAGGGAGAAGAGAGAAAGATAAAAGGGGGGAGAGATAGAGAAAAGGTGAGAGAGAAAGAGAAAAGGTGAGAGAGAAAGAGTAAAGGGGGAGAAGAAGGAAAAAGATGAAAGAGAAAAAGAAAAGGGAAGTGAGAAAGAGAAAAGGGGAAAAGGTGAGAGAGAAAGAGAAAAGGTGAGAGAGAAAGAGTAAAGGGGGAGAAGAAGGAAAAAGATGAAAGAGAAAAAGAAAAGGGAAGTGAGAAAGAGAAAAGGGGAAAAGGTGAGAGAGAAAGAGAAAAGGTGAGAGAGAAAGAGTAAAGGGGGAGAAGAAGGAAAAAAGATGAAAGAGAAAAAAAAAAAGGGAAGTGAGAAAGAGAAAAGGGGAAAAGGTGAGAGAGAAAGAGAAAAGGTGAGAGAGAAAGAGTAAAGGGGAGAAGAAGGAAAAAGATGAAAGAGAAAAAGAAAAGGGAAGTGAGAAAGAGAAAAGGGGAAAAGGTGAGAGAGAAAGAGAAAAGGTGAGAGAAAGAGTAAAGGGGAGAAGAAGGAAAAAGATGAAAGAGAAAAAAGAAAAGGGAAGTGAGAAAGAGAAAAGGGGGAAAGGTGAGAGAGAAAGAGAAAAGGTGAGAGAGAAAGAGTAAAGGGGAGAAGAAGGAAAAAAGATGAAAGAGAAAAAGAAAAGGGAAGTGAGAAAGAGAAAAAGGGGAAAAGGTGAGAGAAAAGAGAAAAGGTGAGAGAAAGAGGGGGGGAGAAGAAGGAAAAGATGAAAGAGAAAAAGAAAAGGGAAGTGAGAAAGAGAAAAGGGGAAAAGGTGAGAGAGAAAGAGAAAAGGTGAGAGAGAAAGAGTAAAGGGGGAGAAGAAGGAAAAAGATGAAAGAGAAAAAGAAAAGGGAAGTGAGAAAGAGAAAAGGGAAGAGAAAAGGGGAAAAGGTGAAAGAGAAAAAAAGAGAACAAGAGAAAAAGGTAGAGAGAAATAAAAAAGTGAGAGAGAGAAAGAGAAAAGGTGAGTGAGAAGGGGAAAAGGAGAGAGAGGAAGAGAAAAAGGAAGAAGGAAAGAGAAAAGGAACAGAGAAAGAGAAAAGAAGAGAAAGCAGGAGAAAAGGAGAGAGAAAGAGAAAAGGTGGAGGAGAAGGGGAAAAGGAGAGAGAGGAAGAGAAAAGGAAGAAGGAAAGAGAAAAGGAACAGAGAAAGAGAAAAGAAGAGAAAGCAAGAGAAAAGGAGAGAGAGAAAGAAAAAGGGAGTGAGAAGGGAAAAGAAGAGAGAGGAAGAGAAAAGGAAGAAGGAAAGAGAAAAGGAACAAAGAAAGAGAAAAGAAGAGAAAGCAGGAGAAAAGAGAGAGAGAAAGAGAAAAGGGGGAGGAGAAGGAAAAGGAGAGAGAGGAAGAGAAAAGGAAGAAGGAAAGAGAAAAGGAACAAAGAAAAGAAAAGAAGAGAAAGCAAGAGAAAAGGAGAGAGAGAAAGAGAAAAGGTGAGCAAGAAGGGGAAAAGAAGAGAGTGGAAGAGAAAAAGGAAGAAGGAAAGAGAAAAGGAACAGAGAAAGAGAAAAGAAGAGAAAGCAGGAGAAAAGGAGAGAGAAAGAGAAAAGGTGAGGAGAAGGGGAAAAGGAGAGAGAGGGAGAGAAAAAGGAAGAAGGAAAGAGAAAAGGAACAGAGAAAGAGAAAAGAAGAGAAAGCAGGAGAAAAGGAGAGAGAGAAAGAGAAAAAGGAGAGGAGAAGGGAAAAGGAGAGAGAGGAAGAGAAAAAGGAAGAAGGAAAGAGAAAAGGAACAGAGAAAGAGAAAAGAAGAGAAAGCAGGAGAAAAGGAGAGAGAGAAAGAGAAAAGGTGAGTGAGAAGGGGAAAAGGAGAGAGAGGAAGAGAAAAAGGAAGAAGGAAAGAGAAAAGGAACAGAGAAAGAGAAAAGAAGAGAAAGCAAGAGAAAAGGAGAGAGAGAAAGAGAAAAGGTGGAGGAGAAGGGAAAAGAAGAGAGAGGAAGAGAAAAGGAAGAAGGAAAGAGAAAAGGAACAAAGAAAGAGAAAAGAAAGAAAGCAGGAGAAAAGGAGAGAGAAAAGAAAAAAAGGAGTGAGAAGGGGAAAAGGAGAGAGAGGAAGAGAAAAAGGAAGAAGGAAAGAGAAAAGGAACAAAGAAAGAGAAAAGAAGAGAAAGCAAGAGAAAAGGAGAGAGAGAAAGAGAAAAGGTGAGCAAGAAGGGGAAAAGAAGAGAGTGGAAGAGAAAAAGGAAGAAGGAAAGAGAAAAGGAACAGAGAAAGAGAAAAGAAGAGAAAGCAGGAGAAAAGGAGAGAGAGAAAGAGAAAAGGTGAGTGAGAAGGGGAAAAGGAGAGAGAGGAAGAGAAAAAGAGAGTGCGAAAAAGAAAAAGGAAGAAAGAAAGAGAAAAAAGAGCCGGTTTATTTTTTCCAGCTCTGATGGATTTGCTATTGAGACAGGACTAAATGGTAGTGTCATCTGCATTAACACCTACTTGGTAACTGATGACATCAGGGAGATCAATGAAAAAGATCAGAAACAGTGGAGGACCAAGATAGAGCCTTGGGAGACACACACATTCAGAAGGATCTGGAAGTGAGCCTATTCAAAATGACCTTCATTTCACAATTTGATAAGAATGATTGGATTAAACCAAACATTTGTTCTGTGACACCATAGCCCTGGAGCTTGAGTAGAAAGCCAGCATGCCAAAACGCCTTCAGGGCATCTAGAGTCATTGCTAGAGCTTCGTCATTCTTATCCAGAGCTTGATATACAAATTCAGTGATGGCTGTTCACACATCAGTGGTAGACTTGGTGAAATGGAAGCCATATTGTTTGTCCAAGAAGATATATATATTTATATTTATATATATATATATATATTGATAAATAAATATAGATAGCGATAAATAAAAACAAATTCTAATATCAATTTAGATAAATAAAAACACCCAGCAACAATACTTAACCTTCAACATACTGGAAGTGATTTTGCTTGCGAAGCAAAAATTTTATCCTGCCACTGCAAGTGACTCAGATAAATGAATAATGTTTGAATTTTGCAATTGTGTTGTCATATCCTGCTATGGCAACAGAAAATGACCATTACTGAAATTAATTAGAGCAGTAGAGTAGCCTTGAAAAACAATGCTGTAGAAAGGAAAGTAATGAATAATGCAGAGTGTTAATGGTTAACTCTCTAACTTTTTACCCAATTATGAATGGTGCTGAAAAGTTCTCGGCTCTACTGACTTCCCAAAATTTGTAATCTGAAGTCTGTGCATTGAAACTGTGTTTTTGAGAAATGGGTTGCACCCCAATATTTTTTAGCTTGTACTTATTATCAGTCTAATCTACCATCTTGGATTCAGTTACTGTCCTACCATCATAATGTAGCTTCCTTGTGCATTTCCTATAAATATTTTCATGGTAATTGTTCTGATGAGTTTTCCTCTTTGGTACCTCAATTTTATGAATTTCAGTGCAGTACTAGATTTTCAGATAGGTCTCTTCATTTTATAGCTGAAATGATTAGGTGCAGCCATAAGTTCTATGCTAACAGTTTCTTCTCTTGCACTTCTCACTTTTAGAATTGTCTTCTGGCCTCTTGCTTTTCTCGTCAACTTTGATCTCCAAAAATTTTAATCCAATGTTAATCGTTATCTTCTATCTTCTTAATTCCTGTTCTTTTATTGTTCTCTCTTCTTAATTATATTTTTCTCATATTCTTTTGCACTCAGAACCCCTTCATTGCCTTTGTTGAGATGATATGATTCAAAAAAAAGAAAGAAAACTGTTGCTACTAGCCATTTTTTCATAAAAAACTTTTTTTTCTGTTATTGTTCTCACTCCTTAATTGTGTTTTTTTGGCAAACATGGACAAACCTGCTTGCAATAAGACGCAATATTAAAAGGATGGTTATTCCCAAAACACTACTATTATTTTAACTATCGTCGTTCTTCAGCAATGGTTAGTGTTTTAAAAAGTGATGAGTTGAACTGGAATAAAACCTAAATATATGAAAGTGAATTTATACATTTTCTTTGCTCTTGAGAATTTACAGCAAAAATAACAAACACAATTTATTTGTTAGATTCTTTAGTTACAAAAATAATTTTATATTTACAAAATTCCAAAAACTAATGCAATTAAAGCTAATGCAATATAATATTTATCATTTACCAATTTATAATGAAATTGCTATGGGATCTTACCCATAATAATAATAATGGACTATTCCATACTTAATAAATACTGTGCCTCAGGAGTAGGTAAGGAGTCAGTAGTTCAAGTCGAGTCAAGAGTCGAGTCAGAGGCAGTCCGAAACAGAGTCGCGTTCAGACAATTACTACAAGACGTTGGAATAGTGATACTGGTCAAGACTACATTGTTCTCTCTACTAAACCTGATTGTTCATAGTAACACTTCTACTTCTCTGTATATATTCCTGTTTGTAATATATCTGTGTTATTCCATACCTGTGTTTGAGTTCTTCTTTATTGGTTCTACCTTGGACGATCACTGTGGTACAAGGAACCGGACCATAACAGAAATAAATGTGAAAGGAATTTTTTATTCATAAATTTATAAACATTTACTAAATTATTAAAATATGTGAGCCAACTATAAGGAAATCTTTATTATTTACCATTTTATAAAGTTTGAATCAGTTGGTAATTAGCTGATGTTTTGCCAACCATTTCAATAAATAATATAATAAATAGTTTAAATAATAAAAAATACATAATAACAACAACAACAATAATAATAATAATAATAATAATAATAATAATAATAATAATAAAATATATATTGTAAATATTGCCTTGCTTGGGGTGAAATGATTAAAAAAAAACAAATTATTCAATTTGCATGTCCGCACACCTATTTACGCATTCTATAATGATGACACATTCTTCAGAGCTTGAGAATAGGGAAAAGGGGAAAAACCTCACCATGTCTGTAAGGATCAAATTTCATGTTGTTTTTACAGCCTAATTACAAGCAGTTAGCAAATATTTGTGCTCACAGGTGTGGCGAGAACATGTTGCATGTATTTGCAAGCATTGCTTAGGTCTACCGTCAATTTTACCTGTTTTCATTGAAAGAGTCTTTTAGAAATGTTTTGAACATCAGAAACCTCAATAAAAATGGGTAATTCTTTTACCATGTATATAAATATTAAGATATCAATAATATATAATAATAATAATAATATATCAATAGTATATTCTTTAACTATATATAAATAAAGTGATACTTAAGATGCTAGATAATTTGACTAAATTTCTCTGTGTGGGATAATATATTACCACTACACGTTTTTGACTTTATATGTTTAGTTGATTTGATTTGTTTAATGGCATATCAACTCCTTATGGGTCATTTAATGCCAAAATTTAATTTTCTTGGGAGCTTAGAAGTAATAAAAATATATGTTATTCTGCTTTCACAATTGAATAAAAGGTAGATAATGTTATATCTGTTCTTGTTCTGTTGCTGTTAAATTAAATTATCCCCTCATCACTTGGTAGGTTCTTGCTAGCAGCATGTTTATCTCCCCCACAATTCTTAATGGACTCAACATCTCAGCTCCATATAAACCGTGTCCCTTACTCCTTGAGACAGAAACTATCACATGGGGTACTTTGATGTGGTGTCATGGTAATCAAGCATGTCTTGATAGGTCAGTTACAACTGAACAGGGAGTTTGATCCTCTCTGGGTAGCCCATAATTTTGGACTGGTGCCACATCTAAGCTTAGAAAATCATTTGCAGTGTTCCACAGTTCAGAGACTATGTTTAAACTGCAGTATCTATTCAGTGGCACTATTTACATTATTTAGACTATTGTCCTCATCTTTGTCACCATATTTATTACAATGTTTCGGCTGTTGTACCTTCCGGCCTTCTTCAGGTAGTTGGAATGTCGAATCGAACCTTTTATTTCGCTCACTGGGGTAGACTGTTCTAGTTTCATGTACCTTGTTTTAATGGATGTCAATTATCAGTTATCTCCTGTTAATTCCCCTCTCCAAGTTCTCCACTGCCTTAACCGAGTATTAAACTCACACTCTTGGGTCCTGTCACTGGATCTAATTAATGCCTTGATCCACTGTGCCATGTGTCTGAATAATGTAAATAGTGTACATAATAACTCATATCAGAAATATAGACAGATACTGTTCAGTGGCCTTGACCAGCTATGTCTTGCTAAGACAAGCTTTGTGCCTGATCCTGAATAAAAGCAGGGGTTGAGTAAATTTGGACCAGTGGTTTGAGTGTTTGCGCTTGGGTTCCCCTTGTGTCACAGCCTAATCCTGTTTGGAGTCTATGGTAAATACTGAGACTGCCACATGCAAGACAACAAAACATCTGTGTTTGCTAATACTTATTGATCTTTCTACCTCTGGGCAGACAGGAACCCAGATGAGTCTTGTCTGGGGAGGTAAACAGCTACTGTGTAGATGGGGGTCTACAGGCAATTTTTGTCCATGCCTTCAGGCTCAGAATCACCCCACATAAAATAAACTGCTTTGTGCCACATCCAGCCTTGTGGGGAGGTCTTGGGTAAATACCAAAACTACCACCTGCCTAGAGAACACTTATTAGTCTGAACCTGTGGTTATTAAGCAGATAATACTCAGATTTTGTGCATGTACATTTTTGTGCGGACATAATTATTAGAGGAAGTGATATGTGTGTTTTGTGTTGTAGTTTTGATGAAGTTATATTTTGGAATACAGTTAGATTTCTTTAAGAAATTGTAGGATATTATATGGATTGATGTCATGAAAGAGTTCTTTCATATTTGTTGATTTTGTTTTAGCAGCACATCAACACCTCTACGGGTTATTTAAGGGTGGAATTTAAATAATCTGAACACAATTCTATGGCTTGAACTAAATAAATTTTGAACATAATTGTATGCCTTAGACTTCAGATAAAATTTATTGTTGGTTATTTTTTTATATAAAAATGAATGGCTGATATTTTATGAAAAAAATGTATTTTTACACTTTCATAGTCTTTTGTTTTTGTTTAGGGGTTTATTATTTGTCAATAGCTGGGATCTTAACACATGCTACCAGGGTGGGGCCTTGGGACAACAGCAATTAAGAAGTAGTTTCATGCTCCTCAAAATCAACAAATATTCCGATCAGAGGCTTGATGCTGGATGTACTTTATCACCATATCCAAGATTATATATGTGTGGTAATGGTAGTATTAGCCGTTTCCCAACAAGGAAACATTTGCTAATCAGTGACTGAGCAGACATTACTGTTTTTGGTTTAAGTTTATAAGATCTTTTTTTTTTTAGGAAGATAAGTTTCTCAAAACCATTGTTATCACACTTTCCAGTATTGATGAGGGTTTCCTTTCTACCCTTTTGTTTGAAGTAATGTTGAATATCAACATATCGATTATAATATTATTTTCTCTTCGAGTTACACATGCTATCCATTTTAGTTGTTGCTGCTGTTGGTAGTCCTCCAGTGATGTAATTTCTGTTGTTTGGTACAGTTCTTTCTTTGTGATTCTCTATTGCCAGTTCACAATATTCAAGGAGAGGTGATCTTTACCAAAATCCTCAGACTTCTTCACTTGCTCAAAGTCTTTTTTCACCATTGATCTTAGAAAGCAGTTGGAAACAACTAACACTTTAGATACTTCTGAATGGGTCTGGCACCATGAATGACATTCCTATGAAAGTATCAATCTAATGAGGATATTTAAGAACATGACTCAAGTTTTCGGGTTGATGTTTTAGGTTTGTAGCAATTTGAGTTGTTGGGCAAAACTGTCTCGAGCGCAGCCTATTCTATGTTCAATTTCCTTTCCTCCAACATGAAATTTGTTATAACTGATCCATATGCTGAGGTATCTGAAGTGTTTCGTATTTACATATTATATAATAGTTCATTTCTTTGCTTCTAAGAAAATTTTCCTGTTTCTTAATACTTTGCTTCACTTTTGGAAGGCCACTTTCACTGTTTCAATACACCTTCAGACTTCACTTTGGTACTTTCCATCTTTTGTTAAAACTCTTCCCAGATATTTAAATTGTTGTACTTGCTTGATTTTGATATTTCCAATTTGTAATTTGAATGTTCGAATTTTTACATAATCCTCTTTGTGTCTGTGTTGTCAAAAGCTTTGTAAAAAGCTGAAGAGAAGCGAAAGCAACAAAGAGTGAACAGGGAAATAGAAAAATGCTTTTCTTCTGACCTACTTTTGGTTAAGGGTGTCTAAACAAGTAAGGAATGTGTAAGATAAAATCATTTTCTTTTTGGTGTGACATTTGAGCACCTTAAAGCAATTCTCCTGTGCAATGGTTCAGTGTAGAACACCAATGTCCTATCATTGTCATGTACAAATTCAATTTTCTAACAAATAAGAGATGACTCAAGAATCATAGGGGAAATGTTTTCTTTACTAAATGAATAAAGAAATTCAACAGTATTGTATAAAAGGGAATTCCCTATTATTAACTGTTTAAACAGAAATAAAAAAAAAATCTGTAAATAAAAATATTGTTGTCAGTAAATATTTTTCTATTCAGTCAGGTTATTGGCAAAATAATTTTATCAAATATGAATAAATAGAATGTAAACTTCAAATACATCTACTAAAGTATAGGTTCTGTGCCAAAAATAGTAACAGTTGCTGCCTTTCAGTGCAACAGTGCTTGAAGATATGTAATGAGTATGATGAAGAGTGACCTTACTGATTATCTTATATAAATTAACATCACTAATGATCAAGTGGAAACATCAATCAAAAAAGATAGATAACTTGTAAAACGTGCTGCTTTTCTAAAAGTTGTAGGCCTTACCAAATGGAGACAAGATAAAGGAAAGGTCAATACTAGTGACTTTTATATTTGCTTTATACTAAGATAATAAGACTGCAAGGGAGTTGTTACTAAATAATTTCAAACCCACTAAAATTTACATATACAAAAAATACTTGTAAAACTGAGAATTAGCAAGATGTTGAAACAACAAAATGCGTATTATTTATTATCTGGTTGTTATGCGATGTTGGAGACACAAGAAACAACAATACTGAGTAAAATAGATTCCAAGTCTGTATTCAGAATTGTCCAAGCATGTCATAATGTTGAAGAAAAAAACAGATGATGATCTTGTAATTTGCATTCCTAAAACAAATATTAGCAGGTGCCTTAACATCCAACTTGGTCTACAGTTAACAGAGAGATGCTACAGACCTCACCAAGCAGTTGGGCATACCTAATTGAAAGGAAATATGGCTACAAAAAGAAAAAGAAAAAAAAAAACTAGCACAAAAAAACAAAGACTAAGTTGAAACAATGAAAGATATCATAAAACGCATTCAGCTTGTGTCTAAAGTTTAGTGTAAATATAAAAGTAGGTACATCTACTGATTCACTAAAAAATGATCATGCCATGATGAAAAAAATGCCCTAAGCTTAATAAAAACAAAGTTTTATTGTCAAAATCTTTGTTATTATAAGGAGAAAAGATCAAAGTATTTTTTGATTATTAAATTACATTCTTTTGATCCTATTTAGAATGTTCAAAATATTCTTGTTTTTCTTGTATCAGTAAGGGGACCAAAGGTTAGTATAGGACATTTTAGCATCTTTTTTTTGTGGTGGAAAACACATTGATTTGGAAATTCTTGCAAAAATCAAATAATTGTAAGATTTTAATAAACTGTGAGGGCTTATTCACAAATTAATGAAATTAGTTTAGAAATTTTTCCTTTAAAGAAAATCGTGGCAAAAACATTTTTTTTTTACATCTGTTACCCAAGAAATTAAATTTTGTAATACTTAATGTTTATATTAGTTATATGCAAAACTTCTTGGAGAATTTAAATCATCAATTTTATTTTTTTAAAACAGGACTCACAGTTACTGAAAATCTGCTTTAAATTGCAAAATAAAAAATGCAATAAAACTAAGACTCCTTCCAGTCAATTTAAATTAGTTTTGAAATACAGCAAAGTATTTTGCTTATTGGAAATATTAAATTTAATCTACTAGCTTGAAATTAAAGTGAAAATAAAAGCTTTCTTTCGCACTCAGTAACCCATTGCATCTTAGTGGCTTTATTGCCTTGCTTGGGTGAAATGATTAAAATAAGATTATTGGTTACATTGTTTTTAACTAATAGTGATTTCCAGCCATTTGTAGAATTTAGTTTCTCATCAAGAATATCCGCACTAATTCTTGTGCACCTGGCAACCTGATTTGTGCATCCAAAACATGTTCTCTATATGAAATCATCAGTTACTGTGTGTTTCCATCTATTGATTTTTATAACGAAAATCAATCTCATCTTTGATAGCTAACAAATCAAAGATAGTAAAATGTTATTTTAATTTGCTTAATTAATTGAGAAATTGAATCCCAGACAGATTTCAAGGAATCTTTTAGAAACTATGGAATTTGGCATTAGCAATGTGTATGTGGAGAATGATTGTCTGTAATGTTGAATCAAGCAGTCTTAAATAGTTTAATCGTTTTGAAAAGTTTTAAGCATAATGACTTGTGATTGAGTTAGATGTAATAAAAGTACTCCAGTTTGCAAAGGCTTTCTTTAAGCAATGATATTATGATTTTAAAAGGTGGTGCTGAAAATTTGGCCTTGTAAAAATATTCAACTTTGTCCACAAAGAAAAAGGCAAAAAAAAAAAAAGAATGCAGTTAAGATGTAAATGGCAATTTTTTATATTTCAGAAATTGTTACATTTTTTTTTAATAAAAATTGTTTCTTTTCATTTTTTTAGTCCAGTTTCTTTTTATGAAGATAGTTTGTATGATGACAGTAAATAAATTAGACATAAGATGATTTCTTAAAGCCTCTTTTTATGATGCTGATATGAACTGTTACATCCATCTCTTACTCAGACTATCCCATGGACTGATAACTTTATACATTTTCCTTTTATTTGCACCTGGTGCACACATGTAGTAGTAGACAGTAAATGCTTGCAGATATTTAATAGAAAATGCTCAGCAGCATCTGTCTGTTTGAATGTGTGTTACTCAAAGAGTTACATTTTTAATAAGTTTTTTAATAACTTATATATCTTTAAAAGCTAAAAAGTTCCAGATTAATAATTTGATATATGTTTTAAAAGCTGTGAATTTTATCTAACTCTGTAAATTATAAATTAATTAAATTTTAAGTTAGTATCTGCTCAGTAGGGATTTCATATCTTATTAAAAATTTTCAATAAAAAGATATTTTTATTTTGTCTGAAACTGATTAGTTAATAAAATATAATTTAATATGTTATAATCTCTTATTTTTTTCATCTTAGTAAATCTTAATCTATGTCCTCTATTCACCATGCCCATTCAGGATGTTGGTGATCATGGCTCTCCATAATTTCCTGTTCTTTCTAGCTCTTAGTAAATTGTGTCTTTTTACTATCTCTCTTAAACCCTGTTTTGCCATCCATTTACACAAGCTCACCAAGTAGGTTATGCACTGTTCTCTACCCCTCTTGCTTTCAATATGCCCTATGAGTGTCAAATTTTCAAAGCCCTATTTCCTCATTATGTACTCTGGAAATTACAACTGTCTCTTTCTGATTCTAAGAAGAAGTGTCCTTTTTGTTTCTATTTTCTCTAAGATTTCATCATTGTTCACATGTTCAGTCCATAGTATTCTCAGAGTAGAAACAAATTTTTGTTGCTTCATGTCTGTTCTTCAGCTGTGAGGAGATTGTCCAGCATTCATTGCTATATAGGAGAGCCAATATCATGTAACAGATCAATATTTTTTCTTTGTTTCTAATGAAATTTTCCTGTTTTTTAATACTTAGCTTAGTTTTTTGAAGGCAGATTTCACTATCCCAATGAACCTTCAGATGTCATTGTCGCACTTTTCATCCTCTGTTAAAACACTTCCCAGATATTTAAATTGTTGTATTTGCTTAATTTTGTTATCTCTAATTTGTAATTTGCATGTTGGACTGTTCCTTTTTGCTAACAACCATGTGTTCTATCTTCTTGCAATTGATGTTTAGTCCTTTCTTCTCACTTTCCTTCACTATCTTCTGTAAGAGTTCTTGTAGTTTCCTTTCTATATCTGCTATCAACATTGTGTTGTCTGCATACCTCATGTAGTTAAGATTATGGCCATCATCAATATATCCTGGTAGGATTTCTAATTCTCTCAGAATTGCCTCACTGCAAAGATTGAATAAATCTGGCAAGAAGATGCATCCTTGCCTTATGACTCCTTTCTATTTTTGTCTAGCCACTCAATTCAATTTCTTTCCCTATGCAGACAGTTTGATCCGAGTATATGTTCTGGATTATTTGAATATCTGTTCTAAATATGTCAAGGTTACTATGTAGGGACATTATCTCTAGTTTAATAAAATAAAAGATTAATTGAAAAACGTCCATGCTGCCACTGTTATTTACCTTGAGCTCCTTGATAAGATCCAAAGAAGAGTCACCAATATTATTGGTCCTGATCTGGCAGCTCAGCTTCAGTCACTTTCCCAACCCCATAAGGTGGCTTCTCTTTGTCTCTTCTATAAATATTGTAATTGTTCGGATGAGCTCTTTGCTATGGTACCTAAAGTTTTTGAAGTGCAGTACTAGACTGATGTCAAGATCTCATCAATTTACAGTTGAACTGGCATAGATGTAGCCGTAGAGTTCTAAGTTAACAGTTTCTTATTTCACACTTCTTGCATGTGGAACTCCCTTCTAGATCCATGCTTTCCACTGAATTTTAATCTGCACTCATTAGAATGGTTGATCCTTGATCTATCCTCTACCCTTCTCCTCGTCCTTTCTTCTATCACTCCTATCTGATCTTGCTCCAAATCTTCTGTAACCCCTTGCATCCTAGTGGCTTCCTGCCTTGCTTGGGGTGAAATGCTTAAAAAAAAAAAAAAAAACTCCACGAGTGTGCCTTGATGTGCCTGTTTGGTCTCATGCTGTCTGCGGATATGAGGCGGAACAAAGAATCAATAGCTTCATCTAATGCAAGGAAAGTTTGTTCTCTGTGTCAGGCCAAAAAAGTTTTTCTTGTCTGAGTCTATCCTTCAAATCTATAAATCAACCATCCATCCTCGCATGGAATATTGCTGTCATATGTGGTCTGGTTCCCCTGCTGTAAGTCTCAAGAGATGGATATCTAATATGATAGGTCCTGATCCGGCATCTAGTCTACAGTTACTTTCTCACAGATGTGCTGTAGCTTTCCTCTGTTTCTTTTATATTTTCATGGCAACCGTTCTGACGAGTTGCTTACACCAGTTTCCAGACAGCATAAATTTAAGTGAGCTACTAGGTTGGCATCTCGGTCCCACTCTTTCACTGTCGAAACGGTTAAATGTAACTGTCTCTTCTACTCAAACAGCTTCTTTTCTCGCACTTCCCGCCTGTGTAATTCTCTTCCTCTTACTTTTTTCCCTGATAACTATAATCTTCAAATATTCAAGTGTAATGTCAATCGACATCTTCTGATACCTTGATCTTGTTACCTGTCCTTCTCTTTATCCTCTTCCCAAACACGCCACTTTACTCTTGTTATCTACCCTCAGTAACCCCTTGTGTGCTAGTGGCACTCCCATCTTGCTTGAGATGAAATGCTTAAAAAAAGTCAATTGCTGTCTACTTTCCTCCTACTTAATCTTTTCCCTTTCTGCACATCATTATTGTTTCTGTTCCTAATTCTTCCACATCCTGTAACCCCTTGTGTGGCATTACTGCCTAACATGGGATGATACTGATTAAAAAAAATAAAAATAAAAAATACACATAAATCATACTATTTTGTTTAATATCATCATAATCATAAGCAGCAGTCCCTAGAAACAAACATCCACACAGACTGCCTATACACAGACAGCAAACACCCATGCATAAAAGTTCTAGCCTGTCTAGACTGCCAGACATATAAAAAACAGACCATATGTGGTCTGGTCAGTAGAAGTCTAATCAGTCTGATTACAACAGTCCTGATAGCAGTTTTAAACCAGCTGGTCTGAAGACACACACACAACTACTCAATGAATCTAACACATGCTTCTCAATGAACACATACTGCTCAATGAACAAATGAATTTTCAACTTACGTAGTAAATCACTTATAAACTATACATGAAACAAATACAAACTTTAAACATTACACAGACAAAAAGGACTTTTAGCTTTCCTTGTAGTATCTTTTAAATTGTATATGAAATGTTGTATTTATTATAAACTTTCTTTATAATTATTTGTTATTTCTTGATGGATTTCCAATACTCAAGTTACTTATCAAAGTTTGGGTTGACTAATCATTTCCTCAACCTAAAGATTATCTTCCCAAACACTACATAATATTCCTTTTTCATGTGGAAAATATATAATAGATGAAAAACATTAGTACTAAATCAAAAATACTTAGCAATGCTTCATTTAAGAAATTTGAATGCTATTACATCTAATTATATACATAAATATTGCATTAACACTATTACATCTAATACTACATATAAATATTGAATGAATGCTATGATATTTAATACTACATATAAATATTACATGAACACTATTATATCTAATACTACATATAAATATTACATGAATGCTATTACATCTAAAACAACATATAAATATTACATGAACACTATTACATCTAATACTACATATAAATATTATGTGAATGCTGTTACATCTAAAACTACATATAAATATTACGTGAATGCTATTACATCTAATACTACAAATAAATATTACATGAACACTATTGCATCTAATACTACATATAATATTGAATGAATGCTATATTTAATACTACATATAAATATTATATTAACACTATTATATCTAATACTACATATACATATTACATGAAAGCTATTACATCTAAAACTTCATATAAATATTACGTGAACGCTATTACATCTAATACTACATATAATATTGAATGAATGCTATATTTAATACTACATATAAATATTATATGAACACTATTATATCTAATACTACATATAAATATTACATGAACGCTATTACATCTAAAACTTCATATAAATATTACGTGAACACTATTACATCTAATACTACATATAATATTACATGATTGCTATTATATCAAATACTGCATATAAATATTACATGAATGCCATTTCATCAAATACTGCATATAAATATTGTGTGAATGCTATTACAACTAATACTTCATATAAAAAGCCCATCTGTCTCAGGTGGTAGGCAATCATATCTTCCTATGGATTCCTTTTTCTTAATTATTTGTGAATTGCTTTTTCTGTCTGTACTTCTGCGATGAAAAGTTATTATTATTTACATGTGGACCATTGTCCTCATCTTTGTTGTTGTTATTGCAATGTTTCAGCCATTGTGTCCTTTGACCATTATCATTGATGTTATTACAACATTACAGCCATTGTGTTCTTTGGCCTTTATCATTATGGAGATATGGTAATTGTGAGTTCAATCCCTGGCCTGGGCAGTGTGCATTCAGACTCAGTAGAAATGGATGAGCAATAACTGAGCAGTATGAAAATAAGAACTAGATATGATATCCCTAGACATTGGCAGTGGAAGGAGAACAATCTAACCCTGTAGATGAAATAAAGTGTTCAGCTTGAAATTCTCTGTAAGTTACCAGGATCGATATACACCTGATGCAGGTCAAAGGGCACAATGGCAGAAACATTGTGATAACAACAAAAACGAGGAGAATAGCCTGCATGCAAGTAGTTATAAACTGCTGCACATTCTTCAGAAAGATAGTGGAGTGTTTTACCATTGCCCTTTTCACAATTTAGAATTCAGTTTTCCTTTTCTTAGACTGGTTGCCTCCTCATGATAGAGAGCTCTACCTATCTATTTAACTCATAATTGGGAAAGGAGATGAGATGACTCTATGCCTTTCCAAATGTTACTGATGCAAAAGTGAATGCAACAGATGAGTGTAATATAATCGATAAAATCAAGATGAATAAAATACATACTGAAGATTAATAATAATTGACTATGCTTCATATAAGAAATTTGAATGATATCATATATAGTTATATGATATCTGTTATATAATATCATATAGAGTTATTAGTATTCTTGTCATTGAAAATATTGAAAAGAACATCAGTGTTTTCAAAAACATTGATAATGGAATGAGATGAACATTTTTATTGAAGTTGAAATTACTAAGGAAAATATTTTTTTTGTTTGTAAATATTACAAATAAAAATTGAGAAATTATATGCAACCATAATTGTAGTAATAATTAAAATAAACAAAATAAAATTCTAATATAGTTATCAGACAATAAACAGGAACCTAAACTGCTGTCAGCCATGACAGTTTGTGCAGACAATAAAAAAGGCAATAAAAAAAAACAAAATACAAGCATTAAAAAAAATTGAGAAACTGGAAAAGTGGTGGGAAAAATATGAAAGAGAAAGTTTTTCTCTGAAATAATTTTTTTAAATTTTATTTCTGGTTACTATTTTATATTTCTTTATCCTGGCAAATCAATTAAAAAGTACATTTTATTTTTATTTTTTGACCTGCTTTTTTACTTCCATTCAGAAAAATATTTAAAGGAAAAACTTCACATTGACTTTGCTAACCTAGATTCACTGAAGTTGGACATTTGTAAAATATTATAATTTAAAATAAAAAAATTACAGTAGAAAATATAGGTAATTTAAGAACTTATAAAATAATTTAATAATAAAATGTTAAGAAAATTATAATAGTGACAAATGCTTTACTTAAAATGCAACAGTAATAAGAGGGAGTAAAATTGGTAAGAAAATTATAATATTGTTATATACTGTACCAATGAACACTAATGGGTATGTCCCAATACATTGGACACTATTGTAAGCGGGGGTAATATACTGACTAAGTAGTCCACTACTAGAAGTGGTTTACCTGCTTCACACCGCTGGCGAGTATTGTATTTTGTTGATGTTATAAATATTAGCATTTCATTTCCAAACTTCGTTTTGGTTATTCCTCATTCAGTAATCCTTTCTAGGTTACAACAAATATAATAAAAATGAATTATAGTCAACAATGCTTAATATCCAATAATAATATATGCAAGTAAAACTAAAGTAATAATAATATTTACTAATAAAATATAAAAATAATATCAAAGTAGAAAGCTTATCAGAACAATTACCCTAAAAATATTTATAAAATATGCAAAGGGGAACTTCTTTGTAGCCAAATTTGAGATACCAGGGCAGGACTGATAATATGTAGATTCTTCTTGGGATTTTTGTCAACAATCTCTAGATACATAGTAGTTGCACCAGACAGATCTGGGAGCAGTATTCAAAACATGGACAAATGATGAAAGGTAATGAGAAACTCTAAACAAACACTTTTATTCACAAGGCAATTGTTGCATGGAATAACTACATGAAATGTAATGGAAAAGTCATGTACTCTTTGTCAATAGAAAAAGTACAAAAATAAATGGACATAGCTCTTCAAGATTCAATTACCTGAATGGATCAACTCATTCATAACAATTGCACTAACATTTGAGACAATAAACTACATCTGTCAGCTTGGCTCTGATTGGGAGATTTTTAGGTTTTGAGAGTATCACAAAAGATACTGGAAAAATGGTTGGTTTCTTGTATCCAGAAAATATCTAACTCCTGCTGCTATGCTCTATTTTTAAAAGAGTCAGATCAAACTAAGAATGGTGCTGTCATATGCTGGGCTGGTGATGCTCAGTCCTCACTGTCCAGTCTTGACAGAGTTCAAAATCAATTACGTGATTTTGTGGGTGATGAATTATTTTCCACCTTGCAAAGATGGAAAATTGCCAGCCTTTTTCTATTATATCACTATTACAATGGCAGATATTCAAATGAGTCACATCCCTTAGTCCCACTAGTTCAAACTTTTACAGCTAGGACCTGCTATGTCATGTCCATGGTGGCAAATATTTCTAATTCCCTTTATATTCCTGTTGTGTCGGAAACCTACCACCCCTCTGGAAGATGAACTTGTCTGCGAACAAAGACTTTAAATAGTGGCATGTCGGGAGACAGATAAACAGAGAAGTTCTTAGCTGAGCTAGTTATTGACTACTCAGGCGATTCTGTACCTTTTTACCAACCTATTAAAACCCTTTTTTTTGTTACGTGTTATTTGGCGTTTGTCTCTACTAACCCCAAATCAACATCATAACAATTCCTTTTTTAAGGAATATGTTCCACTCATACAGTTTCTTCCCCAGAACTGTTAATTTGCAGAACAAACTCCTGAGAATATGCTTCCTTGACAATAACAATCTTTGTCTCTCAAAGTCTTGGGTCAACCAATATTTATTGTCTTCATAATGTGCACTTTGTACTCTCTTCTTTACAGCAATCTTGCTCAGTAACACTCTACCTTGAGGGCCCTGTGGGCTTTGTATTTGGCAAACTTATAATATGAGAAAAAAAAAATTTGAAGCATAACTCTGCATCATTTGATTCCACAAAAATGTCTGATGAAACTCAATAAATAATGAAACATGTTAAATTTTATAGATTTTTATATTTGTAACTCATGTGTCAGTAAATTTGAAAAGAAATCCTCCATCTTTTCATAAGGATTGTATACCAGAAGAAGGCTGAAGAATTAATCAGCTGAAATGTTATGGTAACAGTAAGAGCAACTAAAAGAAGTTTAGTCATCTAAAAAATCATATTAAAATTACAGAAGAGATCGTTATATGAAAAAAAAAAAAGATTTTACATAAAGCAGGATTAGTTTTTTTTTGTTATAAAATGAAATGCTTTATCAAGAGAATTTTTTTCAATGATGCAATGGCAAAAAAAGAAAAGAAATGTATTCTTTCACATTTGCTGATTCCTGTCCTACATTATTTCTTCAGCTCCCAAGCAGTAAAAGAGAATGTTGATCAAAAGAAATGCTTTGCTGTTATATTATTTGCAAAATATATTCTCAAAAGAAACTGCAGGGAAGACAAGACATCCAATCTGAGAAATCAAAAATGACTCCAGATGAATCAGTAGCATTAGAGGGTGGGGAAGAAAGAGAGAAAAAAAAAAAGGAAGAGGTAAAAAACAATAAAAGAGAATGGGAAAAAAAAGAAAGAACTGGAGATGAAGAAAGGAGGATCAAGAGAGGGGAAAGATTGTAGTGGATAGGAGGAGATAGGAAAGATGAAGGCTGAGGAGGAGGAGGAATGACACAAAAGGGTGAAACTGAAGAAAGGAGAGGGAAGTAGAAAAAAAGAGGGTGAAAATTAAAAAGGAAAGGGAGGTGAAAAAATGGGAAAGAAAGTAAAGAATAAAAGAGGATGAAAAAGGAGGCGGTTGGAGAAATGAGAAGTATGAGGAATGGGAAAAGGTTAAGGTGAAGAAAGGAAGGGGTAAGGAAAAAGAGAGAGAAAATATAAAAGAAAAGAGAAAAGAAGATGAAGGGAGGAGGAAAAGGGGGACAGGAGGAGGAGATAGCAAAACTGAAGAAGGAGGATGAATTTAAAAGGATGAAAGTGAAGAAAGCAGTTGGTAAATAGAGAAAAGAGAGTCAAAACTAAAGAGGAGGAGAGAGAAAAGATAGAGAAAAAGAGAAAAAGAGGAGGGGGTGATATGATTAAAAATGAGATGGGGGAAAAGAAAATGAATGAGAAAAAAAGATGATGAGAAAAGATGGTTGTAAAGAGAGGACAGAGAAAAGAGAAAGAAAATTTTCCTTAAGACTTCCTCATTGCTCACATGTTCCATTCATGGTATTCTCATCATTCTTCTGTAGAAGGACATCTCTCTTGTGTCCTAAATCTTTTTCTTTAAGCATATCACCCCATGCAAGACAGTAAAACCACTAAGAAGCAAGTGGTTACTGAGTGTGAAAGAATAAGAAAAAAAGAGAAACATTATTAAGAGGAGTAATGGGGAAAACAGTAGATAATGGTTGACATTGTATTTAAGGTTTTGAGGACCAAAGTTGGCTGGAAAGCCTGGAGCCAGAAGATAGTTCCATAGAAGTATGAGAAAAGAAACTGTTAGCATAGAACTTATGGTTACATTTAGCCAATTCAACTGAGAATTAATGAGACCTTGACACCAATCTAGCACTATGCTTAAATTCATAAAGTCTAGGTACTAAGGTGAAAAGTTCATGTGAACAATTACCATGAAAGTATTTACAGAAAAAGAACAGGGGAGCTACATTATGGTGGTAAGAAAGTGACTGAAGCTGAGATGTCAGGTCAGGACCAATAATATTGCTGATTCTTTTTTGGATTTTATCAAGAATCTCTAGATATACAGGAGGAGCACTAGACCATATGTGGTAGCAATATTCAAGGCATAGTCAAATGGTAGACTTATAAATATATATATTTTTATAGTAAGAGTCACCCTTTACAAGGCCCAGGGGACACTTGAGGTAGAGAGTTATGTTAGGAGGCATGTATAGGTGAGGTAGATAATGATTAAACCTAGCCTTGAATAAGTTAAGATTGTAGTGATTGGGGACACATCCTGTTGGGAGTCGGTTCCACAGGGCAGTGGTTTGTGGGAAGAAGCTGCTCAAGTGGAACTTACTTCTCACTAATGGAATATGGAGGGAATGTAGGTAGTTTGCTACTATGTAGGTGGTATGGTAGGTCCTGGCTGTGAAGGTTTGCCTTGGTGGGACCAGGGAATGTAGTTCATCCAAGCACCTTCCATGGACGTAGCAGTAGAGCAGCAAGAGGCTTGCTACACATCATCTGTGTGAGAGGGGTTGAAGAGTGGAGAATGTCGTCACCCACAAGGGGTTGGAAACATTTTTGAACTCTATCAAGGCTTGAAAGTAAGCTCTTGGCAGTTCCCGCCCAGATATGACAACAGAACTCCATTTTTGGCCTGGTAAAGGTAGAGGGTAGCAGGAGGAGTCAGGTTCTTACTGGAGTGGTACAAGTAGCTGGCAATTTTACCTGCATCTTTAGCAATAGATTATATGTAAGAGTTCCACTTGAGGTAGGGTGTGAGTTTGAGGCCCAACAGTATTTCAAGGCATAGTTCTTCCCTGAGAAGAAGTCCAAGATTCAAGTAATGGGTAAAAAAAGAAAAAGACAAAGAAAGAGAGGAAGGAAGAAAGAAAGAAAAAGTTTGAAAAGTAAAGAGAGAGAGAAGAGAAAAAAAAAACAAAGGAAAACAGTTGATGAAACAAGGGAAGAAAGTGAACAATTAATAAAGAAAGAAATAAAGAAAGGAGGAAGGAAGGAAGAAGTTTGAGAAGTAAAAGAACAAAAGAAAAAGAATTGAAGAAGTAGGAGGAAAAAGAGATAATGTGAAAAAGAAAAAAGAAAGAAAGAAAGAAGAAATAAGCTTGAGAAGTAAAGAGAGAGAAGAGAAAAAGGAAAAAGAGTGGGTGAAGAAGGAAGAAAAAGAGATAATGTGAAAAAGAAAAAAGAAAGAAAGAAAGAAAGAAAGAAAGAAAGAAAGAAAGAAAGAAAGAAATAAGCTTGAGAAGTAAAGAGAGAGAAGAGAAAAAGGAAAAAGAGTGGGTGAAGAAGGAAGAAAAAGAGATAATGTGAAAAAGAAAAAAGAAAGAAAGAAAGAAGAAATAAGCTTGAGAAGTAAAGAGAGAGAAGAGAAAAAGGAAAAAAGAGTGGGTGAAGAAGGAGGAAAAAGAGATAATGTGAAAAAGAAAAAAGAAAGAAAAAGAAAGAAAGAAAGAAGAAATAAGCTTGAGAAGTAAAAGAGAGAAGAGAAAAGGAAAAAAGAGGGTGAAGAAGGAGAAAAAGAGATAATGTGAAAAAAAAAAAAAGAAAAAAAAAAGAAAGAAAGAAGAAATAAGCTTGAGAAGTAAAGAGAGAGAAGAGAAAAAGGAAAAAAGAGTAGGTGAAGAAGGAGGAAAAAGAGATAATGTGAAAAAGAAAAAAGAAAGAAAAAAGAAAGAAAGAAAGAAGAAATAAGCTTGAGAAGTAAAGAGAGAGAAAAGAAAAAGGAAAAAAGAGTGGGTGAAGAAGGAGGAAAAAGAGATAATGTGAAAAAGAAAAAAGAAAGAAAAAAGAAAGAAAGAAAGAAGAAATAAGCTTGAGAAGTAAAGAGAGAGAAAAGAAAAAGGAAAAAAGAGTGGGTGAAGAAGGAGGAAAAAGAGATAATGTGAAAAAGAAAGAAGTTTGAAAAGTAACGGATAAAGAGAAGAGAATAAAAGCAAAGAAAAAGAGTTGGTCAAGTAAGAAAACAAAGTAATGGTTAAAAGTAAAAAAATAAAAAATAGACAAGGTAAGATTGAAAAAGATGAAGAGGAGGCAAAGCAAAAATAAAAGTAGTCAATCAAGAAGAAAGGAAAAAGAAAGAAAGATAACATTAAAATCAAAGATGGAAAAAATAAAGACGCAAATAAAAAACAATAGTGAAAAAGTCTACAACATTGCAGTTGACTATGTGGTATAACTCAAATCTTGCCTATAATTTTTTGTAATGACTCGTCTTGAAAGCTCTCATCCCCACTTCAGCTAAGTAGTTGGGACAGTCCTTGACTTCATTACAGATGGCCTATACCGATCTCTCATAAAACAGATTTTTATAAAACATTCTCATGGCCATGGGAAGGTCTGGGGAAGGGGTATCGATAATTGCATGGTGAATTAGTACACTCACATAAGACTACAAAAAAGGTGCACTCAGTGAAACTTGTTACACCTCTTTTATATGTTGCATTCCTTTAAATGTAAGTGATCATGGCTCTCCCTAACTTCCTGTACTTTGTAGCTCTGACTCAGCTAAAAAAAAAGATGTTTCTGCAGTGTTACATTGAGGTTGTAGAAGTATTGCTTTGTAGACTCCCCAAAATGTGCCTACAATATTACGTTAATTTTTTTTTTTTAAGATGATCTTCACCATCTACAATGTCTAAGAGCCACTCAAGACAGAAGGTTACAGACTAAGAAGTACACATTATGGGGATAAACTGTAGACTTGAACAGGTTAAGATTGTAGTGATTGGAGAAGCTTCCTCTTGGGAGTTGGTTTCACAAAACAAGGGCTCATGGGAAGAAGCTGTTTGAGTGGAATTTACATCTCACCAGTGAGATATGATGGGAATGATGGTGGTTTGCTACAATGTGTGAGGCATGGTGTGTCCGAGCCATGTGGGTTAGAACTGGTAGAACTAAGAAATGTAGTTGATTTGAAGATTTTCCATGGAAATAGTAAGAGGCTGTAGAAAAAGAGGTTGTAGGATGGAAAGTAATTCATCACCCACAAGGATGTAATGGATAGTGGCTCATCACCCACAAGGATGTAATATTGCAAATATGCTGTCTTGTATTAACAGAAAATGGATAATAATTTTAAGGAAGATATTAGAATGTGCATTCATCATTTAAATTTGTGATTCTCAACTAAAAAAGTATGAAAAACATTTTAAACCTTCTATACATATTAATTAACATATTATTGTGGAGGCATGGTAGAGTAATGGATAGTGGCTCGGATTGAGGTATCGGAGAGCCGAGTTCGAATTCCAGTCGGATCCATTACATTCACTTACATGCTAATACCCTTGGGAAAGGTATGAATCCTCTTCTTCTTCCCCCAGCTATGGGTAAATAGCAGGATAGGCTGGGTTCTATAGCCTTGGATGGCAACTGGTCTACTGCAGAAAGAAATAGCAACCTACTGCCAGAAAAAAATCTGCCTTGTCATTCATGTATTGAAAGATACATAATTGCCTAAGTGTATATTATGCATGGCACATAACTGACTAATATTTTTTAAGTGAAGAAAAGGTATTCTGATGTTATTTGACTAGTATGAAATTTTTTAGCTACAGCACTATTTTATTTCATCAACCACCCTGAACATTTGAGAAAACTTATTAAAAAAATGTGCCCAGCAGCAGAAGTTTTCTTGAATGTTCAGGCCAATAGATGAAATAAAGTATTGTTTAAAAAATAAACATCCACTCAAATATGGGTATCCACTAAAAATAACATTTAAATTAATAAAAATCTGCTGAGTTAATAAATAAAAAATCCATTTATTCATTAGAAATTGCTTTATTTATGTTTCAGATACGAAATTTGGAGTTATAATTATTGGAGAAATCTGAACAAATAAAGTGTGCTTAAAAAACAGATGGAACAGTGCCTGATTTTGAAGGCCTTCATGGCTGAGTGATCAAAAGCACTTCATATCAAACAACAGTTTCTCCTGCAAAGAGGGATGCATTTTCATATCCAGCCAGAAGGCATATTTTTTTTAATATGATTTCTCAAATGTTCTGGCTGGTTGACAAAATATAATACTGTTTAAAATAAATGGAACGTCTACTCAAATATGAGTATCCACTGAAAATAATGTTTAAAGTAATAAAATAAAGCAGTATGTAACATTCCCATGATGTTTAGACAATGCTCACTAGAGATGAACAGTCAGTTTGGGGTCAAGAAAATGGTTGCTTATAACATTACGGTAATGTTGCCACAACATCATATATCCTCAAACCAAAATACAATGTATCTTCAACATTGCAAGAACATTCCATGATGGTTGGGTAGCAATATTTGACTCTCTTCCATCCCCAATCATTCACTGAAATCCATTAGATAGATAACTTACTGTTCCCTTCTGCGCCTTATGCTTTCAGTATGCTCTGTGAGTGTTAAGTTTTCTAAGCCCACTTTCCTCATAATGTGACCCAGAAATTTCAACTCTTTTTTTTCTGATTGTAAGTATAAGTGTCCTTCTAGTTTCCATTTCTAAAGCTTCCTCGTTGCTTACATGTCCCTTATATAGAAGCACATCTCTGTGCTTTAAGTGTCCTCTTTATTCGTAAGGACATTGTCCAACATTCTCTGTTATATAGGAGAACTTTTTTCTTCCTGACACTCTTTTCTTTGTTTCTAATAAATTTTTTTCTACTTTGCTTAACTGTTGGAAATAATTTTTCACAATTTCAATAATTTAGATATTGTATATTTTAAATTTAAGAATGGAATCTAACACTGTCATTTGATCCAGTCCAAATTTTTTCTAGGAGGAAGTTAAATTTGTGCCTCTGCGCATAACGTACTTACTCAATGCTTTCCTCTACTCCTATTACCTTCAAAATGTCCTGTAAGTGTCAAATTCTCCTAGCATTCTTTCCTCATTATGTGCCTGAGAAATTTCAGCTGTAGCTTTCTGATCCTAAACAAGAATATCCGTTTTGTTTCCATTTTGCTTAGAACTTTCTCGTTGCTCATATATTTAATCTATGGCATTCTCAGCATCCACCTGTAGAACCATATTTCTGTCTCTTGATACACTACACAGTATGCTTACCTTGTACCTAACTTGTTAACCACTTCTTAACCAGCAAAATATAGTTATTTATACAGCTCACTTTAGTCTTGCATAAAGCCATAAGTTATGTGTCACCTAGTGTGGATCAAACCTCCTAGCTTGATAACCATTACTCTATTGTGAAGAATCTTTGTAACAAAAAGTGTGACATAAAATCAGAAGTTTACTTCATTCAATACAAGGTTCGAGAGCCACTCAAGGTAGAGGGTCACTGTTAAAATTGTTATGAAGGTGTGTGATATAAATGAAAGAGGAAGTGAAGATTTTGAGGATAACAATTGACCTTTGACTTGAAGAAGTTAAGAGTATAGTATTCAGGAAAGCATCCACGTGGGTTACAAAAATTGGCAGTTCTTTGGAAAAAGCTGAGTGAAACTCTTGCTTCGCCTTTGGAATATAGAGGAAATGACGGTGATTTGGTTCTTTCGATGTAGCATGGCATATCCTATCTGCACTGAGTGAACTAAAGAATGGAATTAATGAATGTGGAATTTATAAAATGGTAAATAAGAATCTCCTTATCGTTTGTTCAGATATTTTTATAATTTAGTAGATGTTTATAAATTTAGGAATAAAAAAATGTTTTGATATTTATTTCTTTATAACTTGGTAAATGATAAATATTGTATTGCATTAGTTTGAATTTTATTAGTTTTTAGAATGTTGTAGATATAAAATTATTCTTGTAAATAAACAATTAATAGTGTTTAATATTTTTGTTGTAAATTCTCAAGAATACAAAAACATGTATAAATTCACTTTCACCATATCTTTAGGTTTTATTACAATTTTATATTTATTTTATTACAATTCTATATTTACAATTCTAATCATCACGTTTTAAAACATTAAACGTTGCTGAAGAGTGAAGGTAGTTAAAATGTTAGTGGTGTCATGGAAAAACCATACTTTTGACATATTTTTCTTAATACTTTGTTTAGCTTTTGGAAGGCACCTTTTGCTATACCAATGTATTTTATTATTTATTTTTTTCTTCCCAGAGTTTTTCAATATTCAAAATTTTCCAATCTCTTAATATTTTTCTTAGTTTCGGGAAGACATCGTTTGGTATTAAGGTCTTCTCATTCACCCAGATAGTTAAATTTTTGCACCTGATTGATTGTAATGCCCCCAATACATATCTTCATTGCTATGAATTGGTTATGATGATATATTGAATTTGTTGCCTATATACTATAACTGTTTCATAACTTCAACTATTGGTTACTAATAAGAATCTTTTAGTAGCTTTAAAAACATGAACATAGAAAGGAATAAGGGAGTGAAAGGAAGATAAAGTTTTTAAAAGAGGCAAAGCACAAGACAATTGTTAACTTGAGCAGCCAAAAATATCTGTAGAATTTCTACAGGTCTTTAATTCAGTCACTTATGTGCCATATGTGATACACCCTTAGACGATTATGTATCTTTCGATACATGACTGACGAGGTAAATTTTTTCCCACAGTAGGTTGCCATTTCTTTCTGTGGTAGACCAGTTGCCATCCAACTCTATAAAAGTCCTGTCCTGCTATTTAGATATAGCTAGGGGAAGAAGAAGAGTATTCATACCTTTCATAAGGATATTAGTATGTAATTTCAGTCAGTTATGTGCCATGCATGATACACATTTAGGTGATCATGTATCTTTTGATACATAACTGACGAGGCAGATTTTTTCCTGCAGTAGGATGCCATTTCTTTCCGTGGTATACTAGTTGCCATCCAAGGCTATAGAACCCGGTCTGTCCTGTTATTTATCTATAGTGTGCTTGATTAAATGTATAATCAGCCAATTATGCACCATGTGTGATACACACTTAGGCGATTATGTATCTTTCGATACATGACTGATGAGGCAGATTTTTCCCGTAGAAGGATGCCATTTCTTTCTGCAGTAGACCAGTTGCCATCCAAGGCTATAGCACCCGGTCTGTCCTGCTATTTACCCATAGCTGGGGGGAGAAGAAGAGGATTCATACCTTTCCCAAGGGTATTAGCACGTAAGTAAATATAATGGATTTGACTGGAATTCGAACTCGGCTTTCTGATTAGTTTTCATTATTAACATTGGAATAGTTTTCAATTTTTATCCTGTCATTTTAGGTCAACATAACCTCTGACTGTTGAAGTAATACAATAATCTTAATTTTTTTAAAGTTTATTTTTTTCTTCCTTGGAATAATTGTTTTGGGAGTGTCTGTCTTGCCTGTGAATAAATAAAGTCCATTAGCATCAAAAATAGTTGTAGTTTCAGTAAATAAAAAAAATGTTTCATAAAAATGAATTGAACACAATTACTCTATTTAATGGGATATAAAACCTCACCTCAATTTTCCAGAAAAAAAGGGTTTTAAAAGGATCATGCAAGTTCTAGATGTAATATTAAATTTAAATAGGGTATCTTTTATGAACAATTGGAGTAAATAGGTAGTCTAAGGTTGTGGCTTCTGATAGGCCAATGTTTACTCAGAAGCATTAGATTGCAACTACTTGTCATTAGCCTAACACCATAATACTATATTAAAAGTAAATAGGTTGTCTTGTATGTGAGGTTGTGGTTTCTGGTGGCAAATGTCTAACCAGATACCTTACACTACTAGTACTTATATCTAACTAAACTCTATAATTTTGTAATAGTAACAGTAAATAGTGGAACGGTTGGGCTTGTTTGCTGTCGAATATACTGATAAATTTCCATATACTGGGTATAACAGCATAATTGTCTATCCCACAAAATGTTTAATATCTAAAAAAAACACTAAAATAACTGAGCTTTTTTCTCCAGGTTTTTAGATAAGATGTTTAGCCATCTTGATACCATTTATTGTAAAAATCAGTGAAAAACCCTTTCAGTTATTCAGCTAGAAAGAGAACAGGTTAAAATCATTTTGTACCAGCCCCACTATCTTCCCAAATGAGCAATGGTAAGAGGAAAAAGATTATTCAGGCCTTCAATAATGGTACCAACATTCATACTCTGGCTTCCATTTTCAAAGTTCATTCAAGAACTATCAAGAGAACAGTAAATAAGTTTAAAGAAGAGGGAATAGTAGAGAGGAAAACTGGATCAGGAGGTCACAACAGGAAGAGGGATCATCATTCCAACTTAGAGCTAAAGAGATGAATTAGAAAAGATCCAACTCAATTCATATGACGTTTGGTACGTGAGAGAGGAGTTTCAGCTATGACAGTCCAAAGAGCAGTGAAAAAAGACTTAAAAATGAAATCATACGTGAAACGTGTGAGACACCTTGTTATTCCAGGACAGAAAGTTAGAAGGTCAGAGAGTGGCGAAGATCATCTTGAATAAGTTAGAAAGTGATTCTGAAATAATATATATATATTTTTAAACTTTATTTCAATTTTTCATGATCTTCTGATCCTCAGCTTTGATTAATTAATGATGAACATAACATTTTCATTTCTGATCGATTTCATCATGATTCTTCTGTTAAGTTTAGAGAATAAGTAGATTCCAATAGGGTGAAGCGTAAGCGTTCTCAAAGCAAATTTGTGGCTTTCACAATACAAAGAAAGAAAATCACTTGTAACGCGTCAGGAAAATAACTCACGAACGCCGTAACCAAAAATGCCTGAATTTTCCTTCCCGAGTCGAAAAACATCAACTGCTTTTTATCGGCAGAACCTATTTTTTCCATTAAATGACGACAGCCGGGATAGGATGCTCCGTAATTTGCATATTAATATACTCTTATAGCGACTCCTGCGACGGACTTTTTTTCTTTTTCGTCACAGAATACACGCGATGCGCTGTCGCTTAGGTTGACAAGGTAAGTCGCTATAAGAGTTTTGCTGACTACTTTTTTGGCAATCCCTCCCCGGCAGATCGCACACAAAACACGAACTTTTTTCCGGGGTACTTGATTATCTCGTTCATTACATAAAAACTTGGAGAATTCCAGTAAGATATCTTTAATCATTTTTAAGATGAAATGGTTCAAAGCTTATCTAACAAAATGGACAATTTTGCTTTTGCACAATTTGGATAATTTTGCTGTTATACCCAGCATATAAATAATTTCCTAAATTTTCTTATTTGTTGTTTCTTTTTAGAAATGAAGGATGAAAATAATAATGACTTTTACAGACACACATTCTACTAATTAACCCATAGCTGGGGGAGAAGAGGTGGATTGATACATTTCCCAAGTGTATTTAACAAAAGGAGTGGCATCCCATAAATCTAAAGGGAGACCAATAAGATTGATTGTCATCAAGTTTGCTGCATTTTCCATTGTAAGGCGGCTTCTTTTATCTGAGTATATGATATTCATTCTTGAAAAAAATTCTTTCTGCCTCAAAAGAACTAAAAGCAATTGTAATAGTTTTACCATTTTGTACACTTTGAAGAATTACAGGATTATGAAAATCTTTCAGAACAATTTCCATATTGTCATGATAATCATTAATGGGAATGTTGTGATGAAAAATTTTACTGAAGCCATTCAGTCTTTCTTTTGCAGCTTTCAGGGAATAAATATTTCTTGAATATTCCTGTAGGGGGACCACAGTGTTTTCTCTTTGCATTAGCCCATGAGAGTTGTGGCCCCTTTTAGTGAGTAGAACTCTTCTGCCTTTTTTTGTTGTCACTTCCGTTTTGGGAGGAACAATCTCTTTTCCTTCCTGACAACCAGAGCGTCCACACACGTGGAAACTGGTCAACATGGGTACGGCCTAACGCAACAAACTCAGTCACTCATCTGTGGACGACCAAAGGCCATGAAATTGGTAGGTGATATCTTTGTACTAATTCTGTTTAACCTCCTCGTTCCTTTGGGACAACATGGACATTTATTTGTTTTGGGACATGTATAAATCTTGTGTATATATTTACGAAGGCTGCTTGCCACATTAAATGTTTCATTGGTTACGCTCACGTATTCCATCTTTTCATATTCGCATTCAGTGTTAGTGTATCAATGGCTACGCTAATGCTAATATTGGTATCGGTGTGCTACTGAAGGCTAGAACGCGTTATTCTACCTAACATAGAATAATTAGTAAACTCTGTGTGACAAATACACACCATATACTAATATTCCTTTAGCAAGCAACAGTTCATGAAATTTGTATTAACCTTTATTCAATCACCTGAATTTATATCCCCAACTGATTATGTGATGACAATTTGTAGACAATCTAAAATAAGAAGTTTGTTTGTTCAGCAACGGGTTCACTGAGCTTATAAAATCCCAAGGACAGGTTTGCGTAGATCTGTGCAAATCTCTGAATCCCACCACTGGCTGTAAACCTGTATGTCACAGAATTCTGCACAGAATGACTGATGCTAAATTGTGGTCTTTCATAATTATTTCTTTCCATGTTAAAAAAAATATTTCAGGAAAAAACATTAAAAAAGATCTTAAGTCATATTTAGTTTCCGCATCTACAAAAAAAAGAAAAGTATTTTGAAGGTCATATAAATTTGGCAAACATGGACCTTTGTGCCTGCAAATAACAGAGTGGGAAAAGGATGGTTTTTCCATTGACACTGCTATTATATTAACTACCTTTGCTCAAAAAGCGATGATTAGAATTGTAATAAAGCCTAAACTTATGTTGAAAGTAAATTTATACACGGTTTCTGTTCTTGGGAATTTGCAACAAAAATATCAAACTCTATTTCTTTATTAGCTTGTTTATTTACAAAAATAATTTTATATTTACAAAATTATAAAAACTAATACAATTAAAACTAATACAATGCAATATTTATCATTTACCAATTTATATAGAAATAAATATGAAAACATTTTTTTATTCATAAATTTATAAACATCTACTAAATTATTAAAATATATGAGTAAACTATAAGGAAATCCTTACTATTTATCATTTTATAAAGTTCATATAGACGAGCAATTAGTCAATGTTTTGCCAACCATTCTACTAAATCTAATAAATAAATAATATTTATTATTTTTGTTCTCATTTCTCAAGAACAAAGAAAATGTATAAATTCATTTTCATATGTTTAGGTTTTATTATAATTCTAATCATTGCTTTTTAAAACAATAAACATTGTCAAGGAGTGAAGGTAGTTAAAATAATAGTGGTGTCAAGGGAAAAACTGTCTTTTTGGCACTCCATTTTTTTTTCCTGGCATGAAGGTCAAACTTTGCCAGAAATGTAAACAAATGAAAGAAAATGATGTAAAAATGGTCAAATGCAGAAGTTAAAAATAACTTCAAGTGAATTAATGCAGTAGGTCTTAAAAGAAGACAGTCCTTCATCAGACCCGATAAGACTTGCATTACAGAATTACAAAGAACTTTACTGCAAAACAAAAACCATATCACTTGAAGACTTCCAACAGCACCAACAACTAAAATTTTTAACACATGTAACTAGAATGGGAAATAATCATATGCTGAAGTTGTTGAATTTTCCACACTACCTTAAACAGAATGTTATGAAAGAAACTACCAGAAGATACTAGTGAGAGAGAGAGAGAGAGAGGGGAGAGGGGGGAGAGGGAGGGGGGAGGGGGGAGAGAGAGGGGGGGAGAGAGAGATCACGGTAATGAACCTGAGAAGTATAATTTCTTGAAAAATTCTTTGATGAAAAGGTTTTATAAATTTCACGCATGTGTAACAAAAGCTTTTCAGTCAATGAATGGCGCATGTTCCTTGCAAGGAAACTGCTATCTTATCATTACCATTGCCATTTGATCCTGGTCCCCAAATACCGCTTTTAACAGTTGTTATGAATAATAAAGAGTGGTCTCCCCTTGTTGTGTTACTCTCCTCTTTGAGAGAGCTATTTCTGTTTACTGGGACTATGAAAGGGCATTATACATGAACCTTGTATTCTCAGTTGAATAAATTTCTGCATACTGTTATGCATAATCAAGTGGTCTCCCCTTGTTTTGACTTTTGTTTATTGGGGCTATAAATGGACACTATACAGGAACCTTGTATTCTCAGTTGAATAAAGCTTTCTTAAAGCCTACACCTGCATATGTTTGTCATTACAACAGTATAACTTACAACTATTTAGTCTCAAAATTGTTAAAAATAATCTCTTTGGTCTTATAAGCAAAGCTAAAGTTGCTGCTAAGCTAATATATCTACCAAGATGCCATAGATTACCATTAATTGAACCTACCTCCATAATACTCTAATATTAAAAATAGGTGGTGTGGGACCATATAGGTTATTAAATATTAAATATGGTAATAAAATTCAATAATGAATAAAGATTAGCAAATCTTTTAACATGGATCAACATTTTATAAATGTGCATATTTCTTTTTGTTTATTAAAAATTAAAATTTCCTTTCATTTATAATGATATATTTAACTCAATACAAAGACAAGTTCAGATAGGTTAGAAACATTGTATTGCAGCAAGTAGGGCAGGGGATGGTCCCTACTTTGAAAATTAAATTTCTAGCTTTTACCTGGATGAGAAGATTGATTTTTACAAAAAAAAAAATGCATCTGTCACAGGCAGGCTCAACAAGTGCTTATTAACTTGAACAGAGAAAATTTGCAGTTATACAAGATTTTTCTAGAATATATCAATTCTTTTTGAATATCTAAACAACAAGGTCTGGCATGATTTCAAATAGGGTAAGAAAGACATTTTTATTGAAAGAAAGATTGTATTGCAACATTACTTCAATCTACCACTTTTATTTTCTAAGTTATGTTGATTGACTACTCCAAGCCATTTTTCATGGTATTTTAACTATAAACTGAACTACATTTTCACTATGTGGATAAGTGAATGGGTCGTGAGTCAGATTAGCTAGGTATAAGATAGTTAGTGATGACCAGCCTCAACTCCTCCCCTTTTTTGGCCTTGTGCCATAATTATGTATTTTTACATGATAGATATCATTGATAATTTCTGTTTGGCTGGATCTGAATTTTTTGAGACCATCTTTATAGAATAGCTTCATAATGTTTTCAGAGTTCAGTCAGGAGAATCAACCAATTTTAAGCTTGTTGGCTTGAATATAATGGAAGAGGAATATGTTAAAAATCTGGTGCCAACTCTACTGAGAACTCATCAAAGTTCCAGCTACATCTGGCTTGTCCAACTGTAAATTTATGAGAACTCACTGCCAGTCTAGTATTGCACTTAAATTCATGCAGTCTAGGTACCACAGTGAAGAGCTCATCCAAACAATTACCATGAAAGTATTTATAAAAAAATATCACAAAATTACTTTTGGAAGCTGTCAAAGAGTTTATTTCGTTTGTTGAATGCCTCTTGTGTGTGGTATTTAATAGACAATAATAAACAAAGCTTAGAGAAGCCTCTTCAAAGTATAACCAGGCCATTTTTCATGGTAATTTAATCATAAATTGCATGAAAATTTCATTATGCTGACAATTTCTGTTTTGCTGGATCAGAAGTTTTTGAGACCACCCTTATAGAATGGCTTCATAATGTTTTCAAATTGTTAAATCAGAACACTCAACCAATTTTAAACATATTGACTTAAATGTGAAGGAAGTTAAAGAGAGTGTAATTTTGGGTCAAGAAGAATATGTTAAAAATCTGGTTCCAATTCCACTGGGAACTCACAGAAATGTTCAACATAAAATATCACAAGATTTGGTTTCAAAAGTCGGGCAATTGATTGGCCAGCCTAAATGGCTGGCAATTCAAATGAGACCAGAACTGAGTTATCAATGAATTAAGTTCAACATTGAAACAGGAAAAGGGCTGACTGCATTAAGATAAGTCAATAAAATTGTTAAGAGAGTAAAATCTGATAGTCATTCCTGATTTCTTCTTCTTCTTCAAGTATCATGTCCCCTCATGATGTAGGTGATCATGACTCTCCACAATTTCCTGTCCTTTGTAGCTCTTAATAAATTTTGCTTTTTGTTACTTCTCCTAAACCTTGTTCTGCCATCAATTTACTTAAATTCATCAAGTATGCTATGTTATGCCCTGTTTTCCTCTGTACCTCTTACCCTCAGTCTCACAGTAGACTGGAGGCTGGCAATTTGCAAAAAATGAAATTCCTACTCTACCCAAAAGGATTTCATTTCCATAAACCAGAGAAAATTTCCAGTTCAACAAAAAAAAAAAAAAAGATCAAATGAAAAGCTCTTTTTTCAGAAAAGTTCTGCTTAATTGATGTTTGTGAAATCACAGATGGTGGTTGAATTTTCCGGCACTGCACAACTGATTTATACAAATTTTGCCTGATTTGTTAGTTGAATCTGAAAAATGAAAAAATCATAGAAGCAAGTTTCTTTCACTTAACTTTGAAGATAGTAGTTAAAAGTATAATATTGAAGTTAATTATGGACTCTCAAGGTTGAAAATGTGAAAAAAAAATGCAATTTTTAGGGGAACTTTTGGAAGAAAAAACTCAATTTTTACCCAAAAATATTAGTTAGAAGAAGCCTTTTCAAAGTATAACCAGGCCATTTTTCTTGATAATTTAACCATAAATTGCATGAAAATTTTACCGTCAATGTTGACAATTTCTCTGGTAAATCAGAAGTTTTTGAGACCACCCTTATAGAATGACTTCATAATGTTTTCAAAGTTAAATCAGAACATTCAACCAATTTTAAACATATTGACTTAAATGTAAAGGAAGTTAAAGAGAGTGTAAAATGGGGGCAAGAAGAATATGTCAAAAATCTGGTTCCAATTCCACTGGGAACTCACAGAAATGTTCAACATAAAATATCACAAGATTTGGTTTTGGGCAATTGATTGGCTAACTAAAATGGCTGGCAATTCAAATGAGATCAGATTTGAGCTATCAATGAATTAAGTTCAATATTGAAGCAGGAAAAGGTCTGATTTCATTAAGGCAAGTCAATAAAATTGTTAAGAGAGTAAAATCTGATAGTCATTCCTGATTTCTTCTTCTTCTTCTTCTTCTTCAAGTATCATGTCCCCTCATGATGCAGGTGATCATGACTCTCCACAATTTCCTGTCCTTTGTAGCTCTTAATAAATTTTGTCTTTTTGTTATTTCTCTGGAACCCTGTTCCACCATCTATTTACTTAAATACTTCATCAACCATGTTATGCACAGTTTTCCTCTGTACCACTTGTCCTCAATTTGTCCTGTAAGTATTAGATTTTCCAAGCACACTTTCCTCACTATGTGTCCTAGAAATTTCAACTCTCTCTTCCTGATGTTAAGTATAAGCTTCCTTTTTGTTTCCATTTTCTTGAAAACTTCAGTGTTGCTCATGTGTTCAGTCCATAGTATCCTCAGCTTACTTCTGTAGAACCAGATTTCTGTTGCTTCAAGTCTGCCGGCAAATAGATATCATGCCAAAAAATGTTGAATTCAATCTCTTTGCTACTGACTGGTGGATGGTTAACAAGGGTTCCAACTTCTCTATTTGGGACATTGCCTGTAATAAGATGGACTTCTTCTTTTTATTACATGCAACATTCAAAACACCTGTAACTAAAAATACACACACACACACACACACACACACACACACACACACACACACACACACACACACACACACAGAAAATAAATAAATTGTATGATATTAATACACAGTTTAATATGTTCTTACAGTTATATATGTGTATGCTTTTATTCTTGTGAAGTATGTTTTTATTTCTTGTGAACATGAGGCTATTTTTGCTGCTATGATGTGAGTAATCCTACAGTATATTCTACAGAAAGTTTATTCTAGGATATCATACTTATCAACAGAACAAAGAAAGGCAATCCTTAATTTAAGATTCTAAGATACTTGTCTAAATCAAAAACATTTTTTGCTTCCGTCAAAATAAAAGTGGCCTTTGTTTCTGAGTTCCAAATGACATGAAGAAACTAAATAGGGAAGAGGTGTTAAGATAAGTTATTTCCCTTGACAAAAGACATGTTTGCTTGTCTGCACTTGGCACAATGATACATATAAGAGCAGCTTCATCCATGTTCCCTGCTTTGGTACATGTCCCAACCTAATCTTGCAATAATAGTGAGATGGTTAAAGTAGGGTCTGGAATCTACAACTTGTCCATTGAAAAGATATTCATTCAAAATGTCACAATAAAAGTAGCCATGATAAGACAGAAGTAAACTGATAATATATCTCAAACTCTTTGCCAAAGATGACAATGAGTTGAAGGGTCTCCTCAGTAGTGTAAAATACTTCAGTGACGACATAGGTATGGACTTCAGGTTAGAAAAATCTGCAAAAGTAACATTCAAGAAAGGTAGAATTACAGAAGTGATTGTTTAAATAAAAAAAATGTTATGGTAAAAAGCAATAATATTAAAAGGATAAAATAGGACAATAAAATAATAAAAATAATATTGGATAATAAAAAAATTAATAAAAATATTTAAATGAAGTAAATATTTTGAAGGTGGAGGTGATAGAACAACAAATGGAGATATGATGTGGCTGAGATAAGTAAAAGAGTGTTTTTATTTCCCATGACTTACATGATCCAATTGTTTGCTCATTCCAGGGCATCATATATCAGTTGTGGGAGACTGAGAGTTTGTTTGGGCCATAACACTAGGTGGTAGTCGAAATAGACACATGGAGAAAGTCAACATGCATATGTAGTCGAGTGAGATAGATTCGTAGGGGAAATATTCCATAAATTTTTACATTGTAGAAGTGTGATTCATTGTGCTTTCTCAGATTAACATTTTTCTGCTGACATGATGTGGAAAGAATATATTGAATCAATTTCAAAGTCTGCAGCTAAGAAAGTTGGTTCACTGTGTCATGCAAGACAATTTTTCTTGCCAGAATCTATTTTACATATTTATAACTCTACCATTCATCCTTGCATTGAATATTGCTGCCACATCTGGTCTGATACTTCTGATATATATTTAGAGATGCTTGATAAAATCTAAAGATGAATCTGCAATGTTATTTGTCCTGATCTGGCATCTCAGCTTCAGACCCTTTCCCACCAAAATAACATAATTTCCTAATGCCTTTTCTATAAATACTTTCATGGTAATTGTTCTGATGAACTCTCTACTATGGTTCTTAGACTTTATGAATTTAAGTGCAGTACTAGATTGGCAACAAGGTCTCATCCTTTTACAGGTAAAATGGCTAAATGTAACCATAAGTTCTATGCTAACAGTTTCTTCTCTCATACTTTTCACTTGTGGAACTCTCTTCCGGTTTCTTGCTTCCTAGTGAACTTTGATGTTGAAAAATTTGAATGCAATATCAATCATAATCTCTTGTTTTCTTAATTCTTGGATTTTTATTGTACTCTATTCTTAATAGTGTGTTTGTTTTTCCCTCACATTCTCTAATAGTCAGTAACTCCTTGCATTCTAGTGGCTTCATTGACTTGCTTGGGATGAAAAGATTGCAAAGACCTGCATTGGCCTTTTTTGAATTGGTTAGAAGAAATCTTTTATGATCCTTGTATATTTTAGACTGTATCCAGAAGTGGGTGCACAGGGCCAGATTGAATTAAGGTCAGTTTTTGCCATATGAGCTGTGGATGTCAAAGTGTGGACCTCCATTTGAGCTAAATAATTAAACTTCTGACAGAATCATTAATATCTATGTGGGTCATATATAAAAAGGAAAAGATGTTTTGGATATTTTTACACTTTTATTAATATTCACATCATAAGAAAAAGATATTTTAAACACTTTTTATTTTCAGTATATCAATATCAACATGGCTCATATAAAGCAACACATTATTTTTGTACTAAAAATTATTTGAAGTGATAAAAATTTATAATAGCCAAGACAGTTTTGATTCAGCACCTTAAAGCAGTACTCTGGTGCAATGGTTCAAAAATATATCCAGTCTAACACCTTCCCACACCTTGAAGTTCTATCAATGTCACATACAAAGTCAATTTTATAACAAATAAGAGATGACTCAAGAATCATAGGGGAAATCTTTTCTTTACTAAACAAATAAAGAAAGAAAGAAAGACGACAGTATTAGATAAAAAGGAATTCTCTATTATTAACTGTTTAAACAGAAATAAAAAAAAAACACAGTAAGTAAAAACATGACTTGTCAATATTTTTCTATTCAGTCAGGTTATTGGCAAAATAATGTTATCAAGTATGAATAAATAGAATGTAAACTTCAAATACATCTACTAAAGTATAGGTTCTGTGCCAAAAATAGTAACAGTTGCTGCCTTTCAACAGTGCTTGAAGATATGTAATGAGTATGATGAAGAGTGACCTTACTGATTATCTTATATAAATTAACATCACTAATGATCAAGTGGAAACATCAATCAAAAAAGATAGATAACTTGAAAGACGTGCTGCTTTTCTAAAAGTTGTAGGCTTACCAAATGGAGACAAGATAAAGGAATGGTCAATACTAGTTAATTTTATATTTGTTTTGCACTAAGATAATGAAACAGTAGGGGAATTATAAATAAATAATTATAAACCCGCTAACATTTATATATACAAAAATACTTGTAAAAATGAGAAACAGCCAGAGATGTAGAAACAACAAAATGGGTATTTATTATCTGGTTGTTATGTGGTGTTGGAGACATGAGAGACAATAATACTAAGTGAAATTGTGATTTTAGGGTCAAATGTCGATCAAATATAGATCAGAATCTGACAGAATGTTACAATAAAGAATAAGTAAAGTGTATACAGTCTTTTGTGTAATGTTTTTTTTATAGATATGTGTAATGTGTATCCAGATAATTTAATTCAAAAATACAAGAAGTGTTTGGGGTTTTCTTTCCTTGAATTTTGTTGAGTTCTAAAAGATAAATGTTACTATTATGGGCTGAAAAAAAGAAAAGGAGCCAAAATTTTTGTGGAAGCAAGTGTTGATGGCCTGTCCATTTTGACTGCCTGTCTGATAGTAAGAATGTCACATGATTGTACATGTGCAGAGGAGAAAAGTGGGTCAATTCTTATTGGTTCAGAATGAGTAAATTAATGAATATTGTAATTGTTATAATTAATTTTTACTTATCTATTTTTATGAACACAACAAAGTGACAGTGTAATAATTTTTTATTTATAGAGGATAATTGGAAAACTTTATTCTGGTAGAAGATGATCTGTTGTGACCTTGGTTTGTGCTGAGCACTACCTTCAGAATGCCAAGTTGGGCTTTGTGTTCAGTGTTGCACTTGGGTATTGGGTGAGACATATACATTGTAGGGGACGAGCTGAAGCACAATCTCATGGTCCTCTGGTGCAGAATTGGTGAATGAAATAAATGGTTCAGTTTGAAATTCCAACCACTTGAAGAAGGCTGGAGTGTACAATGGTCAAAACATTGTGAATATGCTAACAAAAATGAGGATAACATTCCGAACAGTGTAAATGGTATAAATAATTACAATACCTCATCTTAGGAATCTAGACAGAAACTAGAATAGTTATCTTTTGTCTTTCAATAAAAATATTCTTTCAAAAATAGAACCATTTTACCATTTATTCCAAAACAAATTAGTACATACTTTAACACAACAATAGCGAAAAAAATGTTTTTTTTTTATAACAATCATTATAGCCAAGTTTGAAGGGCCCTAGGCTGCAGCCTATATTAACCTATAGAATAATCTGGTTATGCATATGGGAGTAAATTTTTCCCGATCCACTGCACATGTCTAGGGATAGCTCTACATTTATAGTTAAAATTACTGTTGAAAAATCAACATTTATGTACATTTTTTCCCAACTTAAATTTTTTTTTATATACTTAAAGATGGGAGTTTGGTTACCAATGATCTTAATATTTGCCCTTGAAAATTAATTATAATTGAAGAATTTGGATTTAAATTCTGACTTTCATCTGGGGTTGAACATTAACTTTTTGCTACCTGTGCAAAATATGTATTGATTACAGGTGCATTCAACAAAAACTTGTTTAATTGAATGGAGGATATTTCAGGTATACAAGTTTTTTCCCAAAACATATTTATCCCTTTGGGATGTCTCAAGAAAATGTTGTACAGGATTAATGAAACTTGGTCACAAATTAGTAACAACAATTAATAAAATTAGAAGGAACTTTATTGCACATACTTAAACAGACACTCACCCATGCGATTACTCAGTTTTGGAGCAAGATGCAGGTTGAGTGAGCTTGTATTAATTATGAAAATATTGCATTCATTATTGACACCAGCACAGTTGAAATTTCTAGGGCATATAAAAAAAAGAAAATTTGATACTCAAAAGACAGATTGAAAGCAAGGAAGAATGGATAAAAAACAATGCAATGAGCTTGAGTAAATGTATGGCAGAGCAAGGTTTAGGAAAGATAACAAAAAGACAAAATTTATTAAGAGCTAAAAAAGATAAGGAATTATGGAAAGCCATGATCACCAAAAGACCTGAAAGGACACAGCACATAGAAGAAAAAGAATGGGGGTGCCAGGCTAGAAGGAATATTTCCCATTTACATTTGCCTATTATAGGCATTATCATACTGTGATATAGTAACTCCTTGATACACAGACAGATCAGCATAGCTGAAAGAAACGAATAACAAACATGCATGCTTCTTAAAGAGATTTTTTATATTGATACATATACATACTTATCACTAATTTGCCTCACACAGAGAAACTATAACACATGTATACAACAAGTAGTGTGAAAGGTGTAAAAAGAGAGAGAATTTTACTTATAATATTGGGTTGGTGCATAATTATCAGGCGTTTTTAAAGAATATTTATTATAAAAAAGAAACATAAAAATTCAACAATAACATTTTTAAATGATTGTTCTGGAGTGTATGATTAGCGACACACATTTTTATAACCTGAAAATAAAATAATATTTCTATTAAAAAAGTAAACAAAACAAGTTTTTATTAACAAATAACTCGTGTAAGAAACCAATGATAATTATTCACCAACTCAATATATTCCTTCACGGCCTTTTGAATGGGAGTAAAGGTCTATCCCTTGTATTGGCTGAACATTAGTTAAAATAAAATGTCTGTAGTTTCCTTTATGTTTCTGGTGAGACTATGTGGGTTCCTCTATTCACCCTATTATGGTGGGCTTGTGAGGTCTGTCTTCTCGGCAGCCTACATAGCAACTGGCATGGACAGACATATCTTCCCTCCAGGCATGCTAAATAGCAACTGCGTTTTGATACTCTATGAACTGACATCAGTCACCAGCCATCATTTGACCCTTGTGAGTTTGTCTTAATCAAACGGAGACAATCACTCTTCGAATCCCTATATGGGGGGTTTATTTGGCAAATCAAGGCACCCACAAGGTTTCATTTACAGTATTTGATTGGCTCCATCGATTTGTAGCTTTACTTAGTGAGATGTAATCTCTGTACAAAGAGAGAGTTCAGATTATGGGTGAGAGAACGAAACAAAACTGCTGTATCTGATGTTAAAAATTTTTGCCAGACATGCATGTGAGAAAAATCATTTCATTGGAAACAACCACATTTCAAACATATACAAAAAGGAAAAAAAATGTGAGGCAGGTGTGCTGTGAACTGAGAGGCTAGTTATTTTTCACTTCTGACTGACAACACAACAAGACGCAAAAGTTAGTGATCCGTGCAAAAATTAGATGCATAGCATTTATGTAATGACACACTCCAAGCAATTCTGAGTAATGATAGCAGTTGCAAAACCATCAAACATGATTATGATTGTATTTAAGGAAGAGCGCCTGTCTGTTATGTATGTATTAACAGCCTCATGACAGTGTTGGTCATGTACGTGGGTTGATTACAAAGTATAATCATTTACAGCATTGCATTGCTAATAGTGGAAATTTGTACAGCATACTTATTATTTCCTGGCACAATTATGTGAAATGACAGTTATATGTAAAAAAAAAAAAAAAAATGAAACTTGAAATTTATTATTAATCCACCCCTCCCCATGCAATAAGTAGCACATCTCATGAGTTCATTGATTCACTAGCAGTGCAAGTTCTATTTTTCCTTCATTATTTACAGACTCTGAATTCAAAACCTCCAACTATGGGTAAATAGTGTGGCAGTCTGAGATTTGTAGCCATGGTTGGCAAGCAGACTAGGAGAAGGACAACTCTAAATTCAAATCCAGAGCCGGAGTCCATAAGACTGTTTAGGGTCATGTTCAGTTTCATTCTGGCAACTCTGACGATGATGCTGATGCTAAGCTGTATTAGCTTCTGCCTTTCCCTTGGACAACATCAGTGGCATGGAGAGAGGAGACATGCTGCATGGGCAACTGCCGATCTCTCATAAAAATCCCTGCCCAGACTTAAGTCTTCAGATGCATATCTATATTCTCTTAAGACCGACGGATGCCATTTAACACTGTGATCTATTACCCTACTGATCTAATAAAGTTGCCATTCACGAGCATTACTCAACTACCATAGTTGAGGAATTTACTGTACAATTACGTAATGCCACAAAGTATGTACTATATTTGTACTATATGTGCAATGTGTAATTTGTACTATATATACAAATTATGCATACTATAAATACTGTATTTGTCAGATGTTGTTTTCTCTGTCTACCATTTGGATTATGTGGTTCAGTGGATATTATGTAATGAACTATGGAAAACATTGTGGAAGGAATCGAAGGAGTTAAATTCATAGTCAATGATATTTTGGTTCAAGGCTGTTCCAACAAAGAACATAAGTGACTTCAAGAAGTTCTAAACCATGTTTCTTCAGCAGGTCTCAAATTAAACCCTGAAAAAGCAGAAATTGGTAAAGATGAAGTCAGTTATGTTGGTCACTTACTCAACCCTCATGGTATTAAACCAAATCCAGAACATGTAATTAACATGCTGTAACCTACAAACCAACAAGCGGTACTAAGATTTTTAGGAATAATCACTTGCTAAATCTATTTTAAATTTATTTGACATGTAGGAATATAAATGGTGATCACCTCCCTTTTATTGTGATAAAGTCATGAAGTGATGTCAGGGTATAGAGTTGCAATGTAATGCCTGGAGAAGATGTTTTTCCTGTAAGACCTTTCTTACAGGAAGAACAACATTGCCGCACCAGTTTCACAGAGTAACTAGTGTACCTCCAGTTGTCCCTTATTTTACATTTTACACACTGCTTGCTGTTGTAGACATGTGATATAGTTTCTGTGCAGAAAATGGAAAAATAGGTATATATAATGCTGTGTATGACTTAGCATCATAAAACTCTCTTGGAGAACAAAGCATGTTTGTCATTCCTTTTTCTTTCAGTGATCACCAGTGAGTGATGTCAGGGGATAGAGTTGCAATGTAATGCTTGAAGAAGAAGGCCATTCCTAACTCAGAGTATTAGGTCTTACAGGAAAAACAACATGGCCTCATCAATCTCATAGATAAACTACTGTACCTCCAGTTTTCCCTTTGGGAAATATTACCAGTAAGATTCTTTTTTACACAATGCTTGCTGTTGTAGACATGTGATATAGTTTCTGTGCTGAAAATGGAAAAATAGGTATATATAATTCTGTGTATAACAGAAAATACATGTTAGACATTTCCACATCACTTCATGAACACACTAAAGATGATGTTCAGTTTTCATGGAATAACAGCAAGAGCTTTAATGAACTGAAAGAGCAAATAACAAGTGCTCTAGTTTTGAAAAATTACAATGTGAAAGAAGCAATTACACTATCAGTAGAAATTTGACTCAGTGCATGTATTTTACCAAACCAGCATCCAACCGCATATGCAACAAGTGCACTGGCTGCAACCAAAAATGGCTCCTCACAATTAGAAACGGAATTATTAGCCATTGTGTTTGGATACTGATGTTTTGATGATTACATCTATGGTAAAAATGTATTAGTGAAAACAGGTCACAAAACTGTGGTATCATTTTTTCAAACAATTCTGTTTTTTCACTCCTTGAGTACTGAAAATGATTCTGCATCGCATGGCCTTTAGATCAAAGGCCATGTACAAACCTGGGAAAGATCTACTCGCAGATGCCCTTTTAAGGGCATACTTAAAGGAGCATGAAAACACATTGTATGATGAACTGCTAGATGTAAATGTCAATAACACACTACCAATGATCTAGAAAAACTAAAATAAATCTAGCCAGTGATGTGTCAAAGTGCTAGTCTATCGACATTATGTGATATTGTATCAAATGGTTGACCAGACACAAGAAAAGATTGTATTTTGTCTCTAAAACCATGCTGTGAATTCCAGGGTGAAATCACATAATATGATCAGTTACAATAATGTATCGCCCTCAACTGCGCCAGCCAACATGATTTATCAGTACAAAGTATGCATTCAACTGAACAGATAAAAGAATGTGCGCTGTATGACTTGGGAGATCACGTGCTCCACATAGCCGGTGTACAACTCGGTACCAGGTGGGGCATGTCACTGGAGTAAGTAACTCGCGCTCTGTGCTGGTTGATGGCATACTAAGACACATAAAAGACTTGCGTCGCTATATAGGTACAGATACTTCAACAAGTGACACTATCAGTGAGTGCTCAGAAAATGAAAAAATAATTACCATCGGCGGTAGGGCTATAGCACCTCTTCAGATGGCAAAGACTCTGTGCGTGAGGTTGTCAGACCAGAAGAATCCTCAGAAGAAGAATCTTCAGAACATTCTTCAGATGACGAAGACTCTGTGCGTGAGGTTGTCAGATCAGAAGAATCCTCAGAACATAACACACAATCTCTTTCACTACACTTTTTAAAAGTTTTCTGAAATCACTAAGGTGGAAAATGGTAAACTGTAGCCGTGATTTACTTTGGCAACCCAAGGGAGTGTGGAGATGGTTAATCGGCAAGATTCAGACAGTTGGTGAATTAGGCAGCACTTTGTGCTGATGGAAGTGGTGGTGTCACTTTTTTAGTGGCTGGTTCTGGGCTCTCATTAGCTGAGTGCCGGCTGGGTCAGGTGCATAAAATCATGGCACGTTCATTTAATGGTAGTTCACTTTTCCCTTCTGATGATGAGTGGTGTATTGGAGATTGAGATGAGCTGAGGCGAGAAGTTTGGATTTGTTTTTCCTCGTGAACCTATTGGACTCATACTACCTTTCCCCTCCTTTCTTTTCCTGTGTGTGCTTTCAACCAATTTTTGCACATGAACAAAATTCATGAATCATATCTGTTATGGGCCCTACCTTTATGGACTAAATGGACTCGTCCTATTACTATATATACGGGGAGATTATGCCTCTCAAGAGAGCTGTCTACAGTTGACCTGTTCCAGCTAAACAGTTGAACTCTCTGCCTTTGGGCGGAGAGGAACCCAGACGAGGCTCCGCCAAAGGGCAGAGTCTGGTTCGAGGAGGTTGAGTGCCCCTGTACCCATTTTCAAGTATGCAGGTTCAAAGAGGGATTATTTTTGGCCGAGCCTACGGGCTGGGAGATCCCACGTTAAACCGGCCTTGTGCAACAGGTAACCCTCGTGGGGGTGGTAACTAAATATCGCTGTCTACAGTTGACGAGTTGACTACTGTACTTTGCCGTCAGTCGGATGTGCAACACTTTTGTATTTGTTCTTTTTGGTAATAATATGTTTTCACTAAATTGCTGAATTTGAGTTTTATTTCGGACTTATTCTGGGTCCACAGCAATATCAAGGTGTAGTAAGAAGTAAACAGAGATGTTCGGTTTTGGTTTTGGCCTGACATGAATGCGTAAATACAAAAGTTGAAAAAATTCACAATGCATGCCAAATTCAGAATTGGCAACCAAAAAAGAGCATTTAATATCTAATGAGATTCTTGATCGCTCCTGGTCAAAGGTAGGCATCAGTCTATTCTCCCTTGAAAGAGAAGATTACATAACTGCCATTGACTATTACACAGAAGTGATGTAACTGAGATCTCAAGCCGGTTGTACTATTATGAACAAACTAAAAGTTGTTTTATGATGTCTAGGTGGTGATAATGCTACTAAGACACAAGGGGCTACTGAGAGTGAAAAAGAATGAAAAAACTTTAGTGAGGAGAAAGGACAATAAATGAACAGATTTCAGGAAGACAGAAAATGGTGACTGACATCATATTTAAATTTTTGAAGATTGTAAATGACAAGTAAGCAAGCAACTAAAGGAGAGTTTCAAAAATGAGAATTATGAGAAAAGAAACCCTTGGAATAGATCTTATGGTTACATCTATTTCAACAGTAGATGAGACCTAATTGCCAATCTAGTAGTATGTTTGAATTTATGTGGTCAAAGTACCATGGAGAAGAGCTCATTAGACACATTGTCATATTTATAGAAAAATACAGAGGGTAGCTACAGCAGTGAGAAAGTGATTGAAGTCAAGATGCCATGTCAGGGCTGATATAATGAGAGGACCTTCTTTGGATTTTGTTAATTTTACAAGAACAAAATGTAAAATTCATCTTTTTTTGATGATACTGGATCATTGGCGGGACATATCAAATTAATATTTTTACAAAATGATAAATATATTTATCATATGTAAAGAAATGTCAAGTAAGGATATTTACAGACATATTTTTACAGACATTATAAAGTTATATTATAAAGTCATTTTACAGACATATTTACAGACATATTTTTCCCCACCTCATTAAATAGATTTTCCATTGGCAGGAAGGGTGTTGAACCCACTTGCTACAAAGATAAGAGCATTTCAATGACTCAAAATTGCAAAGAATAATCTAAACAATAAGAGACGAAGAACCCAATTATCTGTTTCAGCCTGTAAGGAAAACTGAAACGTCTATGCCTCTGTACTTTTACATACTTAAGGCTCTTCGATTGCTTCTCTAATAATCTTAACGAAGATGATCATTTTAAAATAATCAAGTCTCTTTTAATCTTTCCTTCTTATCCTTAATTCTGCCAAATTAATTCAAATTAATTCAGCCATTATTCTTTCTTTCCTTCTTGCTCTTAAAGTTTTGTGTTTTTAAAAAAAATGCTTCATATTGATTTCATTTTTATTAAATCAAATATTTTCTTGTCTTTAATTTTCTTTTTTAAGCTTTTCACCCCAAGCAAGGTAGGATGCCAGTGGTACGCCGGGGGTTACAAAGTGGGAGCGAGAGTAAAGAGGTGTGATGGAGGAAAGGATGAAGAGAAGGGCAGGGGATAGTTCAGGGCATCTGGAGATGTCGATTGACATTACATTTGAATAGTTGAGATTATAGCTATCAGGGAAACAAGTAATAGGAAGGGAATTCCACAGACAGGAGGTGCGAGACATGAAGCTATTGGAGTAGAAGAGACTGCGACATTTAACTGTTTCGACAGTGAAAGGTTGGGACTACTTGAACGCTTAAATTCATGCAGTCTGCGAATTTGCAAAAGTAACTTGCAGTTACCGTGAAAGTATTTGTAGAAAAGACATAGGGAAATGACAACACGTCTGGGAGAGAGCAACTGAAGACAAGATGCCAGATTTTTTTTAATTATTTCACCCCAAGCAAGGCAGAAATGCCACTAGTATGCAGGGGGTTACTGGTGGGGTGAAAGTGAGAGAAAAGACCGAGTGTAGGGAGGATTGAGAAGATGAACAGTATTCAAAAAGATAGAAGATGACGATGTAGCATTTAATTTTTTGAAGATTGTAGTTTTCAGAGAAGCAAGTAAATGGAAGGGTGTTCCACAAGTGGAAAGTGCGAGAAAAGAAACTGTTAGAGTAGAAGTGGCAGTTGGATGTAGCTATGTCAACAGTAAATGGGTGGGACCTAAATGCCAATCTAGTAGCTTGTAGCTGGGGCACCAGGAAAAAAGCTCATCAGAGCAGTTGCCATGAAAATATTTGTATTTCAAATTCTGGCTATTTTCTCATAGACACCAAGAGCCTCATTAGATCTAGAATCCCATATAAATTACATGCAAGCTATGATACTTGTTCAGAAATTTTTAAACTCTCATCACTGTACAGCTGTTTACTCAATTCAATGATTATAAATTGGCTTGAAATAAATTAATCCTTCAGGTCTTAAGAAAGACAATACTTCAGCAGTCCCAAGACAAGACTGGCACTACAAAATCACAAAAATATATTACCAAATTAATGGTTTTGTTTGTTTTGTTTTACAGCATATCTACCTCAATGGGTTATTTAATGCTGACAAGATTTTTATTGCTGGTAATATTTTTTCCAAAAATGTATAGCTGGTAATATTTTTTCTTCAAAAATGTATTGCCGGTAATTTATTGTTGGTAATAATTATTTACAAAAATGTACTGCTGGTAATATATTTTCCTTCAAAAATGTATTGCTGATAATATTTTTTTCCTCAAAGATGTGTTGCTGATAACATTTTTCCTTAAAAACGTATTGCGGGTAACAATGTATTGCTAGTAATAATTTTTCCTCAAAACATTTATTGCTGGTATTAAAACCTATTTTTACACTTTCATAGTGTTTTGACCCCAGCTTGGGGGTTAACTATTTGCCCATAGTCGGGACCCTAACAGGTGCTACCACCCCGGGTCAGGGTGGATCTGGGAACACCAGCATCCACACTCCTCAAAATCTCCTGATCAGAGGCCTTGCTGTTGGATGTAGTTTATCGTCTTATTCAGATGCTGAATGCAATTTATCATCTTACCCAGGACATGGATGTAGTTTATCGTCATACCCAGAATGGCCAAATTAAATTTACCAAAACAAAAAAATACATCACTTAAAGACTTTCAACAGTAGCAGCAGCTAAAATAGATAGCACATTAACTTTATTTTTATAATGATGTTCACTCTCTACAAGGCCCAAGAGCCACTCGAGGTAGAGGGTTACAGAGTAAGAGGCATAGTTTATGGGGGTATGTGGGGAAGGTAAGGGTTGACCCTAGACTTGAACAGGCCAAGATTGTACTAACTGTGGAAGCATTTTTTTGGGAGTTGACTCCACAAAGCAGCAGTCTATTAGAAAAAGCCGCTTGAGAGGAACTTGCATCTCACCAATTGAATGAGAGTTGTTCATTACAATGTGCATGGCATGGTGAGTCTTAGCCATGAAGGTTAGAATTGGTGAAAACTAAGGTTCATCTGATCACTTTCGATGGAAATAGTGATAGGGCAGCAAGAGGCTTGTGACATTTCGTCTGTGAGGAAAGGGGTTGTAGGGTGGAAAATAATTCATCACCCATAAGGATGCAGATACACTTTTAGACTCAATTGAGAGTAGAAAGTGAAGACTGGGCAGCTCCTACCATATATGGAAGCAGTACTAAATTTTTAGCCTGAACTGGTTCTTGCAAAGGTGTAGGATAGTGGGAGGAGTTAGGTACCTACTAGGGTGGTACAGAGAACTGACCATGTCCTGAGCATCTTTAGTGATAATATCATATGTATAAGGTCTGGGTTGTTTAACTTCCAATAGGCACTCAAAGCATGGAGCCTCACAGAGAGAGTACCTACCTGTTTATTGCAATAGGTGATTATTCAGGGTCTGCTCAGTGATAACAGAATGTCACTAGTTTGATTTTTGAGGCATTGAATGAGACCAGGCAGGTTTTCACTCATTGATCTGTCAGAGCTAGATCATAAAAGAGATCAGCTGTCAATCTTTGGTCATCTAGACTTTTGAAGGTACACCCATATACTGTTGTATCACCAGCTTAGAGATTTGCAAATGATCGGAGTATACTCTTAGGCAGATTATTTATGTAAAGTAGAAAGAAGGTTGGAGCAAGAAACAAGCCTAAGAGATGGCTCTGTTGATTGTTTGGGCCTTGGAGGATCAAAATGAAATATACTTATCCAAGTACCCTAGGAATCATTCCCTTTGATCAAAATGAAATTTACTTATCCAAGTACCCTAGGAATCATTCCCTTTGATCAAAATGAAATGTACTTATCCAAGTACCCTAGGAATCATTCCCGTGTTCAAATTTGAATTTAATTTATATCAAAGGGAAAAAAATTTCAGTTGAGGTTTTGTGCCCCCACACACCGGGGCACACCTTTGATCAAAATGAAATATACTTATCCAAGTACCCTGGGTAATGTAGTTCCAGAATATATATGGTTAGGTGGGGTGGGGGGGTCTATCTCCAAAACCCTATGAGGAGTTTGATAACAAAGAGACATATATATATATATATATATATATATATATATTATAATTTTTTTCATATAGACAAAAACAATTTACTCACTACAAAGATGCAACTTCATTTCAGTGCATTTAATTGCACTTTGACTGGTGAGAACCAAAATGGTTATGAAAAATTTTGTTTGTAAGCAAGCCACATGAGAAATGCAGTGTACTTGGGTGAAGAAAGTACAAAATTGTTTACTATGACAGTTTAAAAGAATCTGAGATCAGCTCTGCAATGATGAAACACTAGTATCTTCATTTTGGGGGTATTGAATATTATAAGCCATTTTCACCCACATTGAAATGTTAGAGTTAGGGCAGAGAAGAGATCAGCTGCTAAGCCCTGGTCATCTAGATTTTGGAGGTGCACCCATATAACATTGTATCATCAGCATAAATATTCACAAAATGATTGGACTATACTCTTAGGCAGATCATTTATGTAAAGTAGAAAGAGGGTTGGACTGAGCAGGTATGTCATGTGTTGCTTTCCCTTGTCTCTCTTTCTCTCTATTCGATCTGTGAGTATCAGATTCTCCAGGCCCTCCTTTCTCATTACATGACCCAGAAACTTCAGCTGTTTCTTCCTGATGTTGAGTATAAGCCACCTCCTTGTTTGCATCCTTTCCAAGATCTCATCATTGCTCACATGCTCGATCCATGATATCCTCAGCAAAGAAAGGCTTTAGATAGAGTGCAAGGTTTTCATTACAGATTCCACTCCTGAAAATAGAGGTTGTTGTGCCATGGCCCAGTTGCATGGAATGGTGGCAGTTAGGTCAGTTTTTTTTGTTGGAGTTTCCCTCTCTAAGGCAGATGGCCAACTCATCAGCAGTGATCTTTTTAACAGCATGGTACACAAGAACAGAAGAATATTTCTAGTCTTGGTCTCAGACTATTTTTTTTATGTAATTATTGATTACGTTCAGTGTTAGGTTCTTAGTAAAAGTCACCCACGACTGTTCTGTCCTGTAGCCATTCACCAGTCAATCTAGCTCTCCAATCAGTTTTACCAGTTTATTGATTTAGAAAGCAGCTGATTACACAAGAGCAAGGGTAATAAAAGAAACAAAAGAAGTTCAAATGGATAAATGTTTGCTTGACACAAACAAGTTTTTGGCCCCCAGATAATCTATTATAATTGTGCTTTTCCCTTCCTCCCTTTGTGAATTTGCACGACCGTTACACCCTGCCAAACCTTATAAAAAATGGACTATTCCATTTTAATTGGGTGGGAAGAGGGGAAAAGATGCTACTTGGTTTCAGTGAGAAAATGAATGATAGAAAGAAGGGCAGAGAGAAGGGTTTAACAGCTATTTCAGTGAAATGGAAAAAGTTGTAAATTTCAAATCTTTTCATTTGTATCCACTTCTTAAAATGATGACCAGCATTCTTATTTATGATTTTTTATTGCAATATTATGTCAAAGTTGGTAAGATAAAATATTTAACAATGCAATAGGGTAATTTCTACAGATATTTTATTGTGGTAGAACTCAGCATAAGCTTACTCATTCATTGACTTAAGAATTACGATTCATCAGAAAATTCAAGACTGTTAAATCTTCACAGGTTAAAACTAGTATATCATAAATTATATATATATATATATATATATATATATATATAACACAAAATATGTTAAATGGCCGGAAAAATTGCCGTCCCAAAAAAACGGACGTATAAAAAAGGGCTCAATGCAGCAGCTTAGAAAAGTTGACATGCAGCGCAAGCTAATACAATAAAAAGAGGCAAAACATCATATACTACCGCACACTACTGTGGTTTCAAACGTTAGGTCTCGTCAGGTGGTTGGGAAACAAGTGTTCCTCAAACCACACCACAATACTATTATCATGCAACGGAACTGGAAGTCAAGAAGGGGAGGAGGTGTGAATGAATATAATATATAAATATATATATATATATATAAATATATATATATACATATAAATATAGATAACTAGACTCATTTGAAAAACCCTCGAATTTTTGATTTGCTAATCAAATCAATCTCGAGGGAAAAAAAGGTTTTAAAAAAAAAAGAGCTACAAACATGAACTTCTGCCGACAAAAAAATCGCACAGATGCAGGTCTGAAGCCCAAAGAAAAAACCCCGATACGAGTAACAACTAACTAACAAAAAGAGCTCAATACAACCGTAGAGCAGACCTAGATACACCTAGTGAGCCAGACAAACCTACCTAGGTTTCACCTAAACGGATCGTCAGGAAAGTATATATATATATAGATTGATAATATTAGTGGTCAATATATATATATATATATATATATATATATATATATATATTTAGGATATATATAATTCAGGTAGAACTCAATGTCCAGGACAGAGTAAGAATATAATATAAAAGGCTCAGACACTAATATTCCATGGTTATAATTTATTATATTGGAATCAATTAAGATTCAAATCATCAGACCTATGTAGGTCTGATGATTTTTTTATATATATATATATATATATATATATATATATATATATATATATATATATATTATGTATGTATGTATGTATGCATGTATTTACAAAAATCTAAAAATGTTGGTGAAACCAATGGACTATCTGCCAAAAGACCTATAAAAAAAACAGTAAAAACCTTAGACAAGAAAAAAACTCCCAAACGAAGAAAGAGACCTTCAAAAAACCAAACACCTATCTCATCAGTAAATTAATGAGCTCAATGCAGAGGCTGTCTGGATAGAACAAAAAACACTTCACAGCATCAACCATCATATAGAACCATTGTTTTTTAATCATTTCACCCCAAACAAGGTATGCTACTACTAGTAGTACACAAGGGGATACGGGAAGTGAAAGTGAGAGAAAAGACAGGGTTTTGAGAGGATTGAGGAAAGGACAAAAGATGAACAGGATACAAGAAGACAGAAGATGCTGATTGGTGTTGCATTTACATTTTTGAAGATTATATTTATCAGGGAAATTTTTAAAATGGAAGGAGTTCCAGAGACACGTTGCAAGAAAAAAAATCTCTTGGACTAGAAGATGGCAGTTGCATTTAAGTATTTCAACAGTAATATTGAAGGCGGAACCTAGATGCCAATCTAGTAGCACACTTAAATTCATGTATTTGGGGCATCAGGATAAAAGCTTGTCAGAGCAGTTGCCATGAAAAAATTTGTAGAAAAGACAGATTTTAGCCATGCCACATCAGTTAGAAAGATACTGAAGTCCAGGTGCCTTGTCAGGATTGATTACATTGCAGATCCTTCTTTGGATTTCTCAAGAATCTCATGATGTGTAGCACCAGACCAGATATGGCAGAAGAATGCCATCTTTACATGTCTAATACCAGATTGAAGTTATCTCACACACACCAATTTGTTAGAGTATTGCTGTCTGGGTCTGTTTTGTCTGTCCACGGGGGCTTTTTTCTTTGCTTATTTTTCTTTTCCCTTCTATTTTCACAGGGTATTTTCTTCCTCTCCCATGTGGTTATTTAAAGTAGTTGCTCATAGTTTCTCCTTTGATCTTAATCTTTTTTTTTTTAATTGTTTCATCCCAAGCAAGGTGATAATGCCACTAAGATGCAAGGGGTTATTGAGCATGGAAGAAAATGAGAAAGATATAAGAACAGAGACAGAGCAATGAAAGAAAAGGGTTCAGGAAGACAGAAGATGGCGATTGGCATTGAATTTAAAATTTTGAAGATTGTATGTACCAGGAAACCGGAAGAGATTTCTACAGAAAGTACAAGAAAAAACATTATTAGAATAGAATGTATGCAAACACCTATCTAGGTTCTGCCTGTTTACTGTTGAAATACTTAAATGCAACTGCCACTTCTAGTCCAAGAGATTCTTTTCTTGCATTTCCTGTCTGTGGAACTCCCTTCCATTTACTTTCTTTCCTGATAGAATCCAGATAGAACTCAATGTCCAGGACAGAGTAAGAATATAATATAAATTTTTTTTAAACACTAATATTTTGTTGGTTATAATTTATGACTTTAGCAATCTGTAATCACGATTCAATTCATCAGTCCTACAAATTCAAAAAGAAATTGGAAAATATTTTCTGATTTCTTTTTGAATTTGTAGGTCTGATGATTTGGATTAGACAAAAATTCTAATGTAATAAATTATAACAATGGAATATTAGTGTTTGAGCCTTTTATATTATATATATATATGTGTGTGTGTGTGTGCATGCATTTGTTTGTGTGTGCATGTGTGAATGTATCTGTCTATATTTCTGAGATGAGGTATTTTAATTATTTACATTATCTACATTGTTTGGACTGTTGTCCTCATTTTTATTGCCATATTCATGATGGTTCAATCTTCAGGTGATTAGAATTTCAAACTGAACTCTTTATTTCATCCACTGGGGTAGATTGTTCTAGTTCCACATGTCATGCCTCTTCCCTTTAACTCAACTCTCCAAGGTATTAAACTCACAACTCTTTGGGTCAAGTCACTGCATCCAACCAAAACTTTTATCCACTAGTCTCTTCAGGACATCAGTGAATGAAATTTGGACTTATAAACTTAATGTCTCAGTAACTTTTTTTTTTACCAGAGTTCATATTGCAATTTTGTTATTATTATTATTGCTTTTCTCTAGCATTCTGTATTACTGTTTCCCATATTGTATTCATTTCTATGCTTGGACAGCTTAGATTTTTGTGGCATGCATATATACCCTAGTGACCAGGGGTACACTGGCTGTGGAGTAGGCAACTTTCTTCCATGCTTGTATAGGCATGCCAGGAATACCTCCTCCAGGGCCTAAGTATGGTTCCTTATAACTTATCTAGCACAGGGCTTCATTTGTCCTAAATCCAGCATTGTATATGTGTGCATACATACATATATATATATATATATATATATATATATATATATATATATATATATATATTTGTGTGTATATATATATATATATATATATATATATATATATATATATATATATATATATATACATACATACATACATATGCATATATATATATATATATATATATATATATATATATATATATATATATATTACAATGAATCATTTATACAAAAAGTAGATTAGTAAAGTTAATGATATAAAATGGTGAAATCCCTTTCCAAACAAAATTTTAAAGGTGCATTAACCTACAAATCACTCAATGAATTTTATGATCCTTGTTTTTAAAAATTATAAACTGTATAATGTCTTTATTTAATATGCAAGTACTTTCAGCTCTACATTCAGTCGTCTTCAGGCATGGAAATTATTTTGTTTTTGGTAAAATTCAGGTAGATCCGAGATGAAAAAATTAAATGCGAATTGAAATATATTTTTTTTAAATGTGTTATTGGTAATGGATATAAACTTTTGGAGCATGCAGTCACAAAGCTAAGGTTGAATTTTTTGAAAATTTAAGAGAGTGTGTTTTTTACTAATATGGCAATTTTAGAATATATATATATATATATATATATATATATATATATAATTATTTATTTAGAAAATTTATAACATAAACATGTTATAAAATTACTACAAAAATAGCCATTTTGTTTCAACACTCCCGATGTCTTATCAAGTGATTAGGCATTCAACATCATCACTTGATAAGACACCAGGAGTGTTGAAATAAAATAACTATTTTGTAGTGATTTTATAACATGTTTATGTTATAAATTTTCTAAATAAATAATTATATTTGCTCTAGTTTGTATTGAGCACTCTTTTAAGAATAGTAATTGTTGGTTATTGAATTCATTCCGTATACAATTATATATATATATATTATATATATATATATATATATATATATATATATATATATATTTATGTGTGTGTATATATGTTTGTGTGTTATTGCCTTTGTGACTGAAATAATTTGTTTTTTCAAGATCTGCCAGTCAGAGAGAATTGTTTCTGGGTAAGGCCAATGGACAAATAGTAAGGAAATTAATAAAATGTTCCATTCATATATGCCAAATTAAAGTCATAAAATTTGGAATGAAACAGAAACCTGATTTCCATTCTTGCCATTTAAGCAAAACAAAAAAAATGCTTCTGTCGAAATATAATTCTTTCTAAAATGAGCAAATAATAAAATCTGGAACAGATCAAAACTCGTAATTTAATTCTGTGAATGTCACAAATTAAAGAGCCAAATAAAGAATTTGTTCCGGCCTAGAGCATATCGGTCGCAAGCATGACCCTCCCACCCCTCACAAAGAGATTACCTCCATCTGTTTTATGAAACAGCTTGAGATATTTTTTTAATTAAACATTTTCCTTATTAAATTTTTACTATTTTTTTCATCTTATCGTTGACTTTTATCCTGTTTAAGGTTGATTACCACAGAACTGAAATAATCAAAAGCACAAAATTAGAATAATAAGACGTAGCTTTAAATGGGATTTGAAATTACATCTCATATCTTGGAGGCTTTTCTTACATTGCCAATGCCAAATCTGGCTATCGACACACAGACAGACTTCTAACATTGTTGTCAGCACCCACTTGCATATGAGCATTGGTATCGTCATCTTCTCTCCCTCCCTATTCCCTTTCTCTTTCCTGGTGGCGGTGGTGGTGGAGATGGATGTGAATCAAAGAGAGACATTTGCTTGAATTTGATTTTGGTGGACAACTCTGCACGACAGAGAAGCTCACACACTTGGCCGGAATCATCTCCATCATGGCTCAATGTGGATTGAAACAGGCAAGATCTGACAAAACTGGTCACATCAGGCTATCGGATACTTGGTCTGTCATATTATTGGATTGCTATATCTAGAGATCCTTGGTAAAATCCAAAGAAGAATCAGCAATATCACTGGTCCTAATCTGGCATCTCAGCTTCAGTCATTTTCCAACTGTCGTAAAGTTGTCTACCTGTGCCTTTTCTATAAATACTTTCATGGTAATTGTTTAATTCCCCATCCCCTTCCTCGTTAGGTGATCAGTGATGTCAGTTCTCTGGTGGGGGTGGGACGCCTTTCGTTACAGGTGCAAATTTCATATTTGTTGTTGCATCTGAATGAGTGTTTGGGTTGAATAATTGTTTTAGATTAAGTCTTGCATTAATTTCATCCAATGAACTGATGTTTCTGCCATATTTAGGGATTGTGGTTTTTTTTATTGCTAACATTATTTTGTTTGTTTCTTGTAAATAGATTTGAATTCATATTGTAAATACACATTGGGGCTAGTTTTTAAATTATTATTTTATTCCCTCCCCCCACAGACAATGAATTGTAAATATGGGGACTAGTTAGGACTTTCATAGAGACAATGAGGTATTATGGTGGATGTAGTAAGAAAGGGAAGTGAGAATGCATTGTTTTGGTGTTAGGAATATGTTTGGGTCAGTGTTTGTGGCTAGCTAAGTTTAAAATTAAGACAAATGAAGATCATTCTTTTCCCCATTCCCCATTTTGGCCTTGTGCCACATTTTGTAAATAAATTAAAATAAATATCGCTTTTCACTATGGTACCTTGACTTTTTGAATTTAAGTGCAGTACTAGACTGGTGACAAGGTCTCACCAATTTACAGTTGAGTTGGCTAGTTGTAACCGTAAGTTCTATGCTAACAGTTTCTTTTCTCACACATCTCACTTATGAATCTCTCTTTCAGATCCATGCTTTCCAGCCAACTTTAATCTGTAAAAATTTAAATGCAGTGTCAATCACTATCTACTGTCCTCCTGATTACGCTTCTTTTGCTCTTGCTCCTTAATTATGCTTCTTTTTTTCTAATTCTTCCACACACAGTAACCCCTTGCGTTTTAGTGGCTGTACTGCTTTGCTTGGGGTGAACTCTTTCTTGGAAGAAAACTCCTATCAATGAGAGAGAAGATCAATGAGAGCTGAGAGTTGAATTTCCTGAAAAAAATCTTCTTTCATATTACGATGGATTAAGCAGTCCATATCATAAATGCAAATATTTTTGATTAAATTGTATAAAAGTTAATAGTGGGTCTAGTTTGCAATGTAAATTCATTATAAATTGATCCCCCATATAAATGTCAAAGCAAATATGCTTATACCATGTGATTTCTTAAAATGTAAAAAAAAAAATGAATAATGAATATGCATACACCTGGTTCCCCCTCACAGTAATATGATTGGCTGGTATCAGCCATAAATACAGACTGATGTGGAGGTGCAAGACGACGCCTATTGACAACACCTATTGGCTATGCCTATAGTCTTCACCTATTGCCTATGCCTATTGCCTACCACTACAACGAGGACCAGTCCATTACGGTTACCTGCTAGATTGTCCTACTCGGTTACAGTAGTCCAAAACGACTTTGCTACTTTGAACAAATATATCCCTTTCCGGGATATATAAAAAATATATATATATTTTTTTAAATGTTGAAATTTATAATCTGGAGCTTATCCTTTATACAACAACATTGATTAAGCACACTAGATTATGAATTAAAAAAAGAAGAATTCAAAATACTTTTAGAATGATTGATTGGTCTGTTTTTTATGGCTTATCAACCTTTTCGAGGTTATTTAAAGCCAAAAAATATTTTTGAATTGTTAGAATGTTTTGGAAATAATATTGATTTTCTGATACAAGTCTTATTATTTAACCTATAGTTGGGAGGCAAAGAGGTGGAGTCATACCTTTCCCAAGGGCATTTCCATATAAGTGAATATAATGAACTTGACTGGAATTCAAACTTGGCTCTTCGATTTCTCATTCTTCTCATCACATAACCCGTATATCCAAATTTACAGCACCTGCTATTTATCAGACGTCATCCATCTAGGTATTGTCCAGGTTCAACATTGCTTAACTTCAATGTGATATGACCATAAGCTCATTACACTGACCACACATCCAAGATTACAGGACCTGGTATTCCTAAGTGGTCACCCATTTTGCTACTGAGCAGGTTCGATGTTGCTTAACTTTTGTGATTGTATGAAAACCTGTGTTTCAATATGATATGGCTGTAAGCCTAATATTTTTAAAAATCACATCATATGAGCATATTTTTGGTTTCCATGGGGGGATCAAATTACAATAAATTTACATAGCGAATTGGCCCCCCCCCTATTTTTTGTAAAATTTAATAAAACTTTTGTTTAGATATTCATGATCAGTTGTGCTTAATCTATAGTGAATGAGAAAAAAATTTGAAAAAATGATTATTTCTGGTGATAGTGCATTTTTTTTGTTTTTTTAGTTTTTTTTATGAATTGGTCAAACCCAAACTCAAACAAAAACATTGTTTTCAATTGTTATGAGTCTACCGATTGAATAGAATTTTATTATAAACAATTGTCTTGTAAATGGAATTTTTAAAAATGTAAAAATAAAGAAATAATTGTGCAAGACAATAAGAAACACTACCTGCCAAAAAAAAAGTGAAGTTTTGTTGAAATCGGTTGAAAAATGTAGGAAATCCGATCCCATATATAAACAAACACACACACACACACACACAACCTGGGTTTTATAATAAGTATAACTTGATATGAGTTGTCCCCCTTTCATTCTCACAGTGATGCCTCTTAATCGTGTTTTCAAATTGATTTTGTGCAAAAACAATTGTATTTTTCCAATCTTTGGCACTGTCAGAACCACCGCAAGGTAATTTTACATAGTCGTGTGAAGTTTTGTTGAAATCGGTTGAAAAATGTCGGCAATCCGATCCAATATATAAACGTACAGACACACACACACAACCTGGCTTTTATAATAAGCATGATATATGTATATATAAAATCAAAAATTTGACACAACAAAAACATGATCTGGAATTACAATGAAAGCACGTAAGTTAAATCCTATCATAAAAATTCATAATGTGGAATTAATAAACTCTAAACACTTCACGTAGTTCAATGTATGGATCAATTATAAGAAGTTTAGTATAGAAGATACTTTGCTTGGGGTAGTTCTGTCCAACACTACAAAATATTACAAAACCAAAATATTAATTCAAGAACTCAAGTCTTGTGATCAACCTATGGAAATTTAATAGGATTATATGCAGGCTACCCAACTTGCTGAAAAATCTCTAATCTATATACAACCATTTTCTCAGATCAATCATTAAAAATGGCTTAAAGTAAATGAATCCTTCAGATCTTAAAGAAGACAATTCTTCATCAGATCTTATGGACTGACACTACAGAAATGCAAAGAACTTCACCAAATAACAAAAAATGAAATTACTTGAAGATGTTGAACAGTAGCAACAGCCTGAATGTATAGATCTATAACTAGAAGAGAAAATAATGATATAATCAAAATGCTGACATTCCACAATACCTTCATCAGGCATATATTGATATGGATAATCTACAGGGAATTCTAAACTGAACCCTTTATTTAATCTACTTTGGTAGACTGTTGTCGTTCCAATGCCTATGATTTGAAATATCTCATCTCGTTCTTATTTTTAGTACTGCTCATTTATTGCTCACTCTGTTTCCATCAAATCCAAGTACACACAAATTGAATAGTCCAAATGTAAATAATGTAAATAATGATTGGGTGTTTCTCCCCTCTACACCGGTTTCTTGGTATATATCATTGTTCTCTGCCTTGTATCTGCTTCAATCATTTGTTCTATCACAACTGCATGTATCGTACAATGTACCCCGACAGAACTCACTCTTTTCTCCAAGATGGTCTCGTTTAATGGAATGAGGCACTTGCCTTCTCTCAAATAGAAGTCTTACATGCCATCCAGACATGAACTCTCTCATTTAGAGACGCCGGCAAAAATCTTGTTCCCCACTTCCACCCATCGGCTTGGGTTCTGGTTCACTATGAAACAATGTTTTAATCCATTAGGCTGTTGTTCTTCAGAACAATTCTCTGTGGAATTGTCAACAGGTGGGTTAGTTTTAAGTCCTCCGCAGAGTATTGTCAACAGGTGGGTTAGTTTTAAGTCCTCCGCAGAGTATTGTCAACAGGTGGGGGAGTCCTCCGCAGAGTATTGTCAACAGGTGGGTTAGTTTTAAGTCCTCCGCAGAGTATTGTCAACAGGTGGGTTAGTTTTAAGTCCTCCGCAGAGTATTGTCAACAGGTGGGTTAGTTTTAAGTCCTCCGCAGAGTATTGTCAACAGGTGGGTTAGTTTTAAGTCCTCCACAGAGTATTGTCAACAGGTGGGTTAGTTTTAAGTCCTCCACAGAATATTGTCAACAGGTGAGTTAGTTTTAAGTCCTCCACAGAGTATTGTCAACAGGTGAGTTAGTTTTAAGTCCTCCACAGAGTATTGTCAACAGGTGAGTTAGTTTTAAGTCCTCCGCAGAGTATTGTCAACAGGTGGGTTAGTTTTAAGTCCTCCGCAGAGTATTGTCAACAGGTGGGTTAGTTTTAAGTCCTCCACAGAGTATTGTCAACAGGTGGGTTAGTTTTAAGTCCTCCACAGAGAATTGTCAACAGGTGGGTTAGTTTTAAGTCCTCCACAGAGAATTGTCCTATAGAACAATAGCCTAGTGGGTAAAATGTTAATTCATGAAATTGGTGACATAGTAATTGTGAGTTCAATCCCTGTGCTGGGTGATGTGTTCTTGGTCTCAGTGAAAATGGGCAAGCAATAACTGAGCATTGCTAAAAGTTAGAACAAGATAAGTTATCTCAAGACATGGACAGTGGAATGAGAATAGTATACACCTGTAGATTAAATAAAGCCCAGTTTTTAATTCTCTGTAGATTACCCAAATCGATATACACCTGATGAAATCAGGAAGGAAAAACAGCCAAAACATTGAAATAGTAATGAGAAAGATTAAGGCAATAGTTTGCATGTAAATAATGATAGCTCCTCATCTCAGAAATTCAAACTGAAATTAATATTTAATGTTCAGTGTTTACTTTAGCTCTTCTTTTACAGAGAATCTGCAGCTAGCATAATGTTTATTGACACATAAAAGGAAAAGCAAGAATCAGTCTCTTTTCCCCCAAGCTATGGGTTAAATAACAGGATTCTCTAGGTTCTTTTTGGATAGCAGCCAGTTAAAGAGAAATACTTTTAACACTAGGATGGCCGAGGTGTCATTTTCGACACCTTCTTAATTTTCAACAAATTACTATGGAATAACTAATTTTGGTTCGATGCTGAGGCTTATGGACAATTATTGAATTTTAGCAAAGATGCTTTACAGACTTAATTCTTTAAAAAATATTCAGTGGAATAGCTGATATTTGAGGTTTTACCTTGAATGGCTGAGGTGTCGTTCTTGATACCTAGGCTATTTATAGGGTAAACGCATTGAAAAATTTCTCACAAGCAATAATACTTGTGTTTATGTCCCTTATCTATCTATTTATCTATCTATTTATACACACACACACATTATTTTTATATATATATATATATATATATATATATATATTATGATATATATTTTGAATAAAAGCAGATCACTTTAAGGTTCCATGTAATAAGTTATTTCACCACAACCCTTTTAAAGGGCTCTGGATCATCAGACTTTACTTCCAAAAGTTGAAATGAAAGTTGGTGAAATAACTTTTTGCATGGAACCTTAAAGTTATCTGTTTTTATTCAAACATATTTGCTCTGAATTTACATTGAGCTCTCTGGATATCATCCTCCTTGGATCTACCCGGATTATACGCATAAATTACCTAGTTTTATATAATATATATATATATATATATATATATATATATATAATCACTTTCTTTCAGTATGAGGTATACTAATATTTTTGAATTTATTTTCAGATTTGTTATTCCTGACTTGAATATTGAATATATTAGAAATGTCTGCTTCATGGCGTAATGTAAATAAAGGTGTCAAAGGAGCTGGTCATTGTAGTGTTAATTTAAAACTATGCAGAAGGCAATAGAAAATCACTCCACTATGTCTCCCAAAGAAGTTCCTGGCAGTTCAGGGAGAATAAGAAAAAGAAGCTGTGGAAAGCCATGATTGCTAACGTCCACAAGAGAGAAAGACAACTCTGAAGTGAAATCTGTGGAGACAGCAACAGGAAACTATTCCACTATCTTTCCCAAGAAGTCATGGCAATTCCTAGATAATAAAGAAAAGGACTGTGTGGAGAGCCATGATTGTCCATATACTGAAGGAACATGGTATTAATAATCGAAAAAGATTACTCAAACATCTTACCAGAAGGATGAGTAATAGATGCTGATTGTGTGAAATTAATTTTTGATAAAATAATGATGGGCTGATATCTATTGATGCGGTTTGAAATTCTACATGCTGGAGCCTGTGATTGAGTCAATGAACATGACTCATGTCTCTCGTCATAAACCAATAGAAAAGGATATATCACTTAAAATAAATATGATATTTAATCTTTGTTTTGTTCAGAAGAAAGAATTTGTTAACAGTCCCTCCTACCCAATGTAATTATTAGAATTTTCTTTTGTTTCTTTGTTTTCCAAAGATTCACGTCATGGCTTGAATTTCAGCTTTTGATTAACGCAATAAAACAGACACAATTAAAAGGGAATAAGAGGAAAACATAAACTACATTAGTTGGCATTATGAAGAGAAAAAATACAATGGAATCAGTTAACCGGTTATCGCTTCTCAATCAGAACTTGATGAAGGAAATTAAAATATTGTGTATCTCTATCTATAAAAGGCAGGATGTGTGTGTGTAATGAATACACGGCCACAATTTTCGATGGATTTGCACAAAAAAATTTACATGCACATGCTCCAAGTTAGTGGGAAGGCCAAGACTGACTTTGCATTTCCCAGCTCCCATCGATAGTGGAGATAATTGATTTTTTCATGCTTCTATGGCAGTTTTCATATAGTTTGTGGCAGTTTTGTACTGGCCAGCATGAGAGCCAACAGCTGACTGACAAGAATGTTAACTAGCATGCAAAAAAATCGATAGCTGCATTCATCACAAGTGAGAAAAATTTAAATCTGCATGGCACTTTACGCCAATTGGCTCATTCGCTTGCTTAAACTCAACGTTGATTCTGATTCCGCAGAACTGGGTTGGGTGTGAGAAATTTGTTGTTAACATTTTTTTTTCATTTTCAGTTACGAGTCCTTTTTAAACTGATCATTTTGTGTTCATTTTGTTTAGTTCTGTTTTGTAACAGATTTAATGTTTAGTATAGAGCTTAGAAAAAAAATTTGCAGTGTGATATAGGCTAAGGCATGTACAACATAAGCACGGCAAAGGCATCCTTTTGAGGATGAGCAAAAATATTTTAAGTCAAGTGATCGATTGCTGTATGAGTTGTACGATTTTTTGAATCAAGCACGGTCAACCCCGGGCCATGCTGCTAGTACTAGCTGCAAAGGAAAATATGAGGAAGTAAATACATTAAATAAAAACAATCATCAAACAAAAAGGATTGGTTGTTATTACTTAGTACAAACAAGAGGAATGGTTGTTAGGACATAGATATAACTATAAATAATTTGAACTATATCAATATATATATATGTGTGTGTGTGTGTGTATATTTTCTTCATGTTTTTATATTTTAATTTCTTTGATTGAGTTCTTATGAGTGAGGAACCATAACTGGTTAGGCCATTTCATTAGTATTTGTAAATACAGTTTCAAATTTTACATAAGGCTTCCTCACTGTCTTTTGTTTTATTTTTTTACAGTTTAATTAAATATGGTGATTCAAACAAAAGGTGATCAATTTGTTTCTCGTCTGGTATGAAGAATTGTGAGGTGACAAAACAGTTGAATGTTTGTGGAAAAACTGTTTTTAATGTCTGGGGGGAAAAAGTTTAAAGAGGAGCAGACAATCTCATCAGATCCAATTCCAGAAAGAAACTTTTGGATTCATACCAGGAGAATCATTGTAACCATCAAGAAGAGGGTGAAAAGAAATCCACAAAGAAGAATGATGAAGATGACAAAAGTGCTGGATATTTTGAATAAGTCTTTAAGGTGGATTATAAGAGAGAATTTAAGGCTACAAACGTACAAGATTCTATGGCCACATCTGCTCTCAAGAGTCTCCAAGCAAAAACAGCTTGGTAGTGAGAAGAAAAAATTGGCTGAAATGCAGCATGCCCCTGGCAAAATCTTTGTTTGGTCAGATGAGAATTTTTTTTTTTGTGGAGGTTGTTATCAACTACTAAAACAATAGGGTTTATGCCACTTCACCAGGAAACATTCTCAAAGATGTCAGAATACATTTTAAGTGACAGAAACCAACTGGTGTCATGGTTTGGGCTGCTTTTCCTTCTGTTGATTTGAAATAGCCCTTGGTGTTCATTAAATGAGTGAAAGTAAATAGCAGAGTTCAAAAGAAAAGGTCGGGGGAGGGGAGATGTGTTTCTTTGGTTGTAAGCCACATTTGGAAGTCGCTACATCTTCACACAAGATGGACCTCCCACAAACATGAGCACTTTGATGCAGAACTGCTACAAGAGACATTTCTGGACATTTTTGACAAGTCAATTTGCCCTTCATCATACCCTGACATTATGCCTATGAACTTTGTGATATGGCCCATATTGGAGAGCAATATTTCACATATCTCTTCATAGAGTATGAAAGAAGGCCTTATGATATTCTGGTACAATTTGAGTGAGGAGGTGGTGAAGAAATTATATATTTCAGTTAAGATGAGATTAAAGACTATCGTGAAAGCAAAGTGCAGCCATTTTGAATTGTAAGTATGTGTAAAATATTAAGAAATATAACAAACTGTTTCATTAATCAAAACACGAAACTTTTATGTTATGACTAGCAGCAGGACCCGGTGTTGCCCGTGCTTGATTCAAAAATCGTACAACTCATACAGCAATCGCTATCACTTGACTTAAAATATTTTTGCCCTTCTTTGCCTTTAAAGGAGTGCCCTTTACCATGCTGATGTTGCTACATGCCTTACTTCTTGCTTATCTCACACTGCAAATTTTTTCTAAGCTCTATACTAAACATTAAATCTGTTACAAAAAAAAGAACTAAACAAAATGAACACAAAACGATCAGCTTTAAAAACGGACTCGTAACTGGAAAAACTGAATGAAAAAAGAATGTTAACAACAAATACTTTTTCACACCCAACCCATTTCTGCAGAATCAGAATCAACATTGAGTTTAAGCAAGCGAATGAGCCAATTGGAGTAAAGTGCCATGCAGATTTAAATTTTTCCCACTTGTGATGAATGCTATTGGCTCTCACACAGGCTAGTAGAAAATGGCCGCAAACTACATGAAAACTGCAAATAGAAAACATGGAAACATCGATTATTTCCATTATCGATGGGAGCTGGGAAATGCAAAGTCAGTCTTGGCCTTCCCACTAACTTGGAGCATGTGCATGTAAATTTTGGTGCAAATCCGTTGAAAATTGCGGCTGTGCATTCGTAACACACACATACACACACATCCTTCTTTTTATAGATAGAGATAAAATAAATAATTTGTAGATATATTTGCCGTACCTAGTATAAATCAGTGTTTCATTAGGCTAAAAGGGGTCTAAGTGTATTTTTTGTGAAATGAGAAAATATTTTTTGAAAAATTTTAATTTCACATTTGCCCTTTTTGCCTGATACAGCTTTTTTTTTAAAAAAAAAAAAAAGGGGTCCAATTTCACAAAAACATTTTTGTTTTGGAATATTGTCTATGTCATAGAGATCAGTTTGCTTATTTCAAAAATAGAAAAACTCTACAAAAAGAATATATGTCAGCTTACATCCATTTAGAATCACACCAATGATTTACTCTTCAAGACATTTTTCCACACAAAAAGACAATCTTAAAAATCTGGACTCTTATTTCAGACCTGTAGAAGCAAAAGTACATTGTGGTCTAATGTATATCAGCTCAGAGTGAGAAATCACAGAGTTGAGTTTGAATTCCAGTTGAGTTCATTACATTCATTTGTACACCAACACTCTTTGGAAAGGTATGAATCCCTTCTCCCTCCAGTTATGGGTTAAATAGCAGCATAGACTGTGTTCTATAGCCTTGGTTGGTAACCAGTCCATTGCAGAAAGAACAGGCAACATGAAAATCTTCTACTTAGTGAGTCATGAATTGAAAGAGACGAACATGTATCACATATGACATTTGAGTGTCTTTATCTCTTCTTCCTCCAACCAGGGGTTTAATAGCAGATCAGACTGGGTCCTATAGCTGTGATTGGCAATCGGTCTATCACAGAAAGAACTGGCAACCTACTGCAGAAAAACTTTTGCTTTGTCAGTCATGAATTGAAAGGGACATGATCGCCCAAGAGTAGGTCATGTATTCCATTTAACTGACTGACTGAATTGCTGATACCTTAAGTTTACTGATAATGTGCAAATCAGAAAGAGTTTTGTTATGAAAAATGTTCTGAGCATGCTAGATAAAATCCTGTTACATTCAGAAGATGACATTATTGCTTATTGCTAAAGAGATGTAAACAAAAATTTGAGAAACTTGTTGAAACTTTATAAAACACATGAAATAATTAAGAAAGAAAACATCAATTAGCAAAACAGTTGTGAAATGAAAACTAAAATCTAGTCAACACTGATAACTCATGCACAAATACCACTGGAAAGGTATGAATTCATTTCTACTCCCCCAAGCAATTGGTTGAATAGCAGGACAGAATGGATCCTATAGCCTTGGTTGGCAATTGGTCTATCGTAGAAAGAACTGGCAACCTACTGTGAAAGAAATCTTCTGATTTGTCAGTCATGAATCAAAAGAAACATGATCACCCAAGTGTGCAATATGTATGGCACAACTTAGTGACTGAGAAGCAAAGGAGAGAGCCAAGGTCACCCACATATTGAAGAGACATGTCATAGAAGAAGAAGAAGAAAAGAAATGCAACAAGGACAAAGTTAGGTTTCTAAAGGATCAAGTATTGCTGAAAATAAAGACAAGACGGTATTGAAGGCCATAATCCTCCATGTGGACAAGGCAAGTATTGAGAGCTAACAAGAGAGAAATGGGACAACCTGCCTAAAATTTACTGTTTCATTTTACTCTGGGTTGACACTAATATTCACTGAATTAAGATAAAAGAGAGATTATAAAAAATAGTCAAATTATAGTATAATTAAGTGAACACGACACCAGATATTGTTTCCAACAATTGACGTGACATAAATGATTAATCAGTGTCACTAAATTCAGGTAGATAACTGTGATATCATACACGTCAGATCAAAGCAATTCTGAAAGGTGCAGTGTCAAGATTTTTTTCTTTTTAAATTTACTGGATTTTACTTATTACAAACTCACTGCAATTAGTTATAGTAAATAAGTGTTTGGTAGCCTCTTTATTGTTATTGTCTGGCTGCTGGTTTATGAGTATACCTGTCTGTTAGTGTGGTTAGTTACTACCTTTTGCAAATGCCTGAGCAGGCACATTTATGTTTTTCAAATCTACAGAGCCCACCTGTATAAACACACACACATACATATTTGTGTATTTAGGCAGCAATCCTTCTTTCATGCACATTTCATTGAATACACGACAGACAAGGTACTTTTATTTAGTTTTTTATACAATTTCTCATGCAATCTAATATTTTTTCTTTTCAGATGATAAATTATATAAAACTGTCCGTATATTCTTTTATCCGAGCACTTTCCTATACATTTAGACATTTTCAAGGATTAAATCTTTTAACTGTTAAATAAGAAATGTTTTATTTGCATGTATGTTTTTATAAAATGTTTTCATTTTTTCAAAACAGGGTCAAGATATTGTGTCCATGTTCATAGTTAATATTATTACGTGTTGTTTTTTTTTTTGTTTTAATAATAAGGCTTCCATTATTTTTAACCTTTTTTTGCATGTAGATGATGCTATTATATTGGTGTTGTCAACAAGTATGTTACGAATAATAAATATTAAGCTCTATTCTGTATTGAACCCTTTTTTAAAAATGAAATGCTACAAACAGTGGAATTATATTCCATTTGTGCTTATCCCATACCTATATATATATATATATTCACCTATTGTCCAGCTCAAATGTCTTCCAAATCTTTTGAATAAGAGATTTATCTCTTGAAGAATTGGGTTTCTGGTTCCACCCAAAGCCTACTTCTTTATATTTCTAATGTCTCTGCTCAAACTAGAAAATTTTATTCATTATTTAATTATTTTTTTTTCCTCAATAGAGGTAGATATGTTTACCTATCATCAGGTTCACTCTCCTGTATGTTTCAGCAGGAAAGGTGGGATGACTCAGTTGCCTTCAGTCTGGAAACGCAATCTGATACAACTATGCAGCCTTGCACCCATTACCATTTGTGTAGCCATATATAAAAATCATATCTACCTGCTCATGATATGGATATCCAGCCATTGTTAAACAGAATGTTTCTCACTTAACTCACTATTATGCATGTTAAACAATGAAGACGGACTAGCCACAAATGTACACGAATGAAAAATGTAACCTAGTCTACATGGCAACACAGCACCATTTACTGTAAACTTTCTTTTAACTTAATAACTCAAAAAGGAAGGATTTGTGAATGTGTCTGCTTGTATCTCAGTTGCGTCTGTGTCCTTGGACAGAGTGCGCTCAGGGGCTTCTCTGTCTGAGGACAGAGGGCAACTGAGGGAAAATTATACTGAAGAGGTGCCCATTCCTGGGGAACAGCTACCCAGTCTGTGCCCTCCCATTGCACAAGAGGGAGGGATCGGTGCTCGCACCGAGGCCAACACCACCTGACAGTTGCAGGGGGGTGAGGAATTTTGTCCCTGCCGGGTGCACGCGCTCGGGTCCCCACATTAAACCGACCTTGTGTTACATCTCATTCTCGTGGGGAAATGAGTAAACACAGTGTCTGCTTGTATCTATGCAAGATTGCTGAGAATTCCATAGATGGAGTGCATAAGCAATGAGAAAGTCTATAGGAATATTGATAGAAGAAGGACACTTGTGCTTAGGATGTGAAAGAGAGTTAACACCAATTCTTAGTTTGTTAACTTTTTTCTATATTTCTGTTGCTTCGTTTTACATATAGTGTTTGCTTGCTTAATATTCGTTTTGCTCTGTTTGTTTCTTTTATTTCTCTTGTTATTTGCAGTTTGGCCAATTACATTTTACCAGGGGCCAAATATTCTACAAAAAAAAGTCAAAAGGGACCAAAGTAAAAGATTATGATTTTTCACTGCACACAATTAATATTTTTCAAACTGACAAAGAAGAAAAATACAATAAACTTTCTTATCAATCTCTGAATAAAAACATTAAAATCACTCACCTGAAAAAGAATGTAAAAAACATTAATTAGATTTCCATATTAAAATGAGATAAAACTGGTCATCATTGTTAATCTTAATATAATAGAGTTAGTGTATGTATATTTTAAGTTTCCTGCCTAATGTAGACGATGTGTGGATGGTGTAAGCGTTAGCAGCTCAGAAGGAGAAATTGGCAAACTGAATTTGAATTTCAGTTGAGTTGCTTATATCCACTTTTATGCAGATATTCTTGAGAAATATTAATTCTCCTCTCTTCCCCAATCTATGGGTTAAACAGCAGGGTAACTGTGTTCTTTAGCTTGGGTAGTGGATATGTGGAAAAATGAAATAAAAGCAATAAATGAAATAATAATAAAGAATAAAAAAAAAGAAATTCATTTTCCCATGATGCAAGTTATAAAGGAACCGGAAAGAGTTTTTGGTCACCTACGCAAGTTTATGACTCCATTTCTGCAAAAGAAAGAATCTTTCTCTTTTCTACTTTCAAGTGACATTGTTTAGACATGACTTGCAGCCCTACGCATGAAGTTATCCTTACTTACCTCAAATTCTGAACCAAAATATGAAAATGGACATACCCAAGAGATATTGAGAACTTTGTTTCAATACAGTCACATAAAAAGAGAATAAACAGTCCAAAGAAGAAACTCATGACGTTTCAGCTGTTGTATACTCCAGCCTTCTTCAGATGATTGGAATTTCGAACTGAACCCTTTATACTATGGCCAACTGTTCTAATTCCATGTGCCACACCACTTACGGATGTCTCAGTTATCTCCCTTTAAATCAATTCTCCAAGTTTTTGTCTACCACTGTAGTAGCAAGATATTGAATTCACAACTCTTTGGGTCAAGTCACTAGATCCAAAAACTGCTTTTATCCACTCAATCTGAATTGAAATATTATAGAAACTATCTAGCTTGTAGGCTATTGTAGCATGTGGGGGCTTCCTTACTTTGCTTAATTCAGCAGTAGCAGCAACAGAAGTAATCAGCAAGATACAACTGGAAATCATTGAACCCTTATTCAGTCTCTCTTCTTTTCTATTTTTCCTTTTCAGCAGCCACTACCTTCAAGGCCCAGCTTGCTGCAGAAGACATGTAGCCTGATCTCGCAGCCTGACTTTAGATTTCTCATTCCTCATAGGAACGAGCAGAGAAATCCACCTTCAAGATGCCTACCCAAAGGAGAAACTACTCACAACCTTTGCAGCAGAAGACACGTACCAGTCCTAGCAGTTTTACACTCAGATTCCTCATTCCTTGTGGGAACAAGCAGAGAAATCTGTTTCTACAAAATGTCTTCTTGAGGGAAAAACTTTGTTAATTAGGAAACCAAAGATTTTCCCTGCAAAATACTAATATTTTGCATTCTCTTTCAATCACAAATATAATCTGCTAAACAGTTATTTTGAACCTTAGGTTTGTTTATTCCACTTTATACACTGTTGAACACACACATGCAACTAGTAAAAAAATCCTACAACATTGAGAAATCACTTATTTAAAGCTGTTTAAATACAGGAATTAATCATTTTTGGTATTAATTTTTGATGAATTTTCTTGATCTGTTTATCTTCCATGTGCCATATACTTTCAAGAAGTTGGTGACCACGGCTCTCCACAATTTCCTGCCCTTTGTAGCTCTTAGTAAATTTTGTCTTTTTCTTCTAATTCCTGTTCTGCAAAAAATTGATATAAGTGTGTTAGGTGTGTTTTGCACTGCTTTCCTTTGTCCTTTTTGCCTTCAGTAGGTCCTGTGAGTGTCAAATTCTCTAAGCCCTCTTTCCTCACTATATTCCCTATAAATTACAACTGTCTCTTTCTGATTCTAAGTATAAGTGTACTTTTAGTTTCAATTTCTCAAAAACTTTGTTGTTGCTCACATTTTCAGTCCATAGTATTCTCAGCATCCTTCTGTAGAACCACATTCCTATTGCCTTACATCAATTCTTTAAATGTGATGAGTTTGTCAGGCATTCACTGCTATATAGGAGCACCAGTATTACATAACAGTTCAGTACACTTTTCTTTGTTTCTAACAAAATTTTCCTGTTGCTTAGGTTTTAGCTTAGCTTTTGGAAGGCAGCTTCCAGTATCCCTATATGCCTTCAGATTTCAGTGCCACTTTTTCCATCCTCTGCTAAAATACTTCCAACTGATATTACATAACAATTAAATAGTACTTATTTGCTAGCAAGAGTATAAAAAATGATAATGAATAGGAACCAAATCAAACAGATTATGTACTTTTAATTTGTAGAAAATTCAGTTATTACTGTTTCTTCATATTAAAAATCTGCTTGTTTGAATTCCAAACAATAATGAAATAAAACTACAGAAAACATGAATATGTCTCTTAAATAAATCATTTGCATTTAAAAACATCCGGACTTGAATTGAAAAGAGTCAAAAAGGAGTAAAAATAATCATTAGTTTTTAGTGGACTTGACTACATTAATTTAACTTTAGATTAGGAAACAGGGCTGATGCAGAAAAGGATAAGCCAAAGACATTGTTACACATAAAATATGTATTTAACAAGATGTACAATATCAAACAATGATTTGAAGGAAAGCATGCATTTAAATAAGAAAAGGTTGAATTAACCAACAGTTGTCTCTCTTTATTTGTTATTTTAGTGTTCAATGAGAAATAGTCATTTGGTTCAAAGTTCACTGGAAGAATGTTCATGAGAGTTTCTTGCAATGATTGTTCTTGAAAGATATTGCTGTGTAAGAAATGTTTATGTAAATGTGTACATGGTATGTTCAGCATGTGAGTAGTGTGTGTGAGTGAGAAAGTTGGCGCATGGTTACAACTGTCGTGGATTCATTTGGCAGTTGAATTCTCACTAATTGGGATGAGAAAAATCTTGGCTTAAATAAGCGACTATAGGCTCCAAATTGTTGAGCGGGAAAAATATTCTTCACATGCAGACGATCTGATTGGTTGGCTTCTGTGATCCGCTTCTCCCAAAAGTGCACAAAATTGACGACTTAAAAATAGAGCGATTACAAAATTGTTACATTGCTGCGATTTGTAAATTGTCTATAATAACGTAGTGATGATTAATTAACCAATGAATGCTTGGCGTTGTATGTGATTTGTATTTTTGTATGTATGTATGTTTGTGTGTAATAGATCTGCACAAGTTGAGTTAAAGTCTTTGGGGATTTGGTAAAATCTGTAGTTTAGAATAGACTTGGATCATCAGTGAATTGTTGTTGAAGATAATTCATATTGAATCTGCCAACAAATGTTTCTTTAAACACGCACTGGAGTGTGGGGAAATCTATGTACTTACGTCTTCTCTTGAATTTGAATGACTTGGAGACAGTTACATCTCTGCTACTGATTTTAGTTTTCTCTGATTGGTCAAATATTTCACATGGTGATGTTAATTTCCAACCAATAGATACTTTGATTTAATCAGGGTGTGTTGTATTGTGAAATGAATGAATGTTTGTAAATATTGTCTGTTATTGGGTAGAAAATAAAGTTTGGACCTGTTTTATTAGGGTATATATGTGAGTATGTAACTGTGTTGGAAATAGGGTTCATTTTCTACAAATTATAAATATTTACTCATTAATTGCTAGCTAATTTTCTTTATTTTATTTTTGCTTTGCATCACATTTGGGATTTTAAACAATTTCATTTAATTCATTTGGGCCATGTGAGGAGTACTAAAAATTGTTGACCCAATGAAGAATCAATTCCAAAACGATTTCTGGTTGTATTTTTTTGCCAAATCTGTGATGTGCTTATTTGAATTCTGGCTGAACATCCTCTAAATGAGGTGATTATATAACATTTGTATAAAAATTTTACTAGTTTAAAAATGTTACCCTTGAATAAATGTCTAGGTTGTTTTTTATTAGAACACTTTTGAAAGAAGAGTATTTTTATGAAAGCCAGACATCTTATGTAAAAAATTATTCCACTTGTATATATTTTTCGACTCAGCAGTCAAAACCCACCAAATTTGTGAAGAATCCATTTCTAGTTTATAGAAAATATTTTTTTGTATATACTGATGAATAAAAGACAAGGTGTCAAGCCCTAGTAAGAATCTGAATGAGGGATTTGTGAGCCTAACTTTCTGAATAAATAGAGCTCAGGTCAGCAGATGAGAAAAGACATTTTGACAGCAAGGGGACCAAGTACATCAACATAAAGGAATAGAAGGCATTTTGACGCCAAGAAGAGAACCTAAAAAAGGTACAAGGTTACAAGCCATCTACAGAAAGATTTAAAGAATCTTGAAGTTTAAGCGAAAATTCTTCACTGGTTGGACAACAAAGAACGAAGTGAATTCTAAGAAATTTTCCCAAGCACAAACTGTATGAATTTAAAAGGGACTTTTATAACATTACTATATATCCCAGAGACACTTGTAGGGTAAGTAAAAGTAGGTGTTTTTGTTTCTCCTTAAAGGTGGTTGCACCTTTGTTTTTTTACTGACTTCTTGAATTGTTTTCGCTTTTTGTCATTTTCAAAATCCTTGTCACAAACTGTAATTTTTTCCATTTTTTGATGATAATCTTTTTCATCGGAAATTGTTATCCTGCCTTGGTAGGTGTACAGAAGGAAATTTTTGTGCAAACTTTGTATTTGTAACTTTTTTGTAATTGTGCTGTGGCGGACTTCACCACATTAATTTAACTTTAGGTTAGGAAACAGGGCTGACGCAGAAAAGGATAAGCCAAATACATTGTTACACATAAAATATGAATTTAACAAGATGTACAATATCAAACAACGATGTGTAGGAAAGGATGCATTCAAGTAAGTCTTGAATAAAACAAGAGTTGTCTCTCTTTAACTGTTATTTTTTGTGTTCCAATGTTCACTGAAAGAATGTTCATGACAGTCTCTTATAATGACTGTTCTTAAAAGATTTTGCTGTGTAAGAAAAGATTATGTAAGTGTATACAAGATATGTTCAGCATGTGAGTGGTGTGTGTGAGTGAGAAAGTTGGTGCATGGTTTCTGTCATGGAGTTGTTTGGCAGCTGAAATCTCACTAAAGAACTAGAAAACTCTTGCTTAAGTGACCATAGGCTCCAGATCGGTGTGCAGGAAGAATTATTCTTCACATGCAGACGATCAGATTGGTTGGCATAGACCAATCAGCGAGCGAGCTTTGGGGAGACTTAAGAAAGCTTCTGTGATCCGTTTTTCCCAAAAGTGCATAAAACTGACTACATAAAAATAGAGCGATTACAAAATTGTCGCATTGCTGTGATTTGTAAATTTTTTATAATAACATATTGGTGATTACTTAACCAATGAATGCTTGGCGTTGTATGTGATTTGTATTTTTGTGTGTATGTATGTTCATGTGTAATAGATCTGCACAAGTTGAGTTAAATTCTTTGGGGATTTAGTAAAATCTATAGTTTAGAATAGACTTGGATCATCAGTGAATTGTTGAAGATGATTCATATTGAATCTGCCAACAAATGTTTCTTTGAACACGCAGTGGAGTGTGGGGAAAGCTATGTACTTACGTCTTCTCTTGTATTTGAATGACTTGGAGACAGTTACATCTCTGCTACTGGTTTTAGTTTTCTCTGATTGGTCAAATATTTCACATGGTGATGTTAATTTCTAACCAATAGATACTTTGATTTAATCAGGGTGCGTTTATTATGGAATGAATGAATGTTTGTAAATATTGTCTGTTATTGGTAGAAAATAAAGTTTGGACCTGTTTTATTATGATATTTGTAAATTGTTTTATGGTGTTTTGTTATGTGATTTGTAAATTGTCTATAATAACGTATTGGTGATTAATTAACCAATGAATGCTTAGAGTTGTATGTGATTTGTATTTTTGTATGTATGTATGTATGTTCGTGTGTAATAGATTCGTACAGTGTAATAAAGGTTTTTTTTATTTAAGACTTTATGCAGTGGTTGAGTCTTATTTTGTAATTTGCCTCTATTATGACTTGCTGTTCTTAATAAAATAACTTTTTGTGTTTGGTACAAAAACTTAGATTTAGTAGGGAGTAAAATTTTTATATTTGCCTGCAAAAAAATGAATGCATAAAAAAATGAATCTCAATGAAAAAATGAATCTTAATGATTAAATTAAAAAAAAGAAACGTTTTAAAATATGACTATATTGGTAAAACAAAAATAAAAACGAAAAACAGCAGGTATTCATTTGTTTTTAATTCGTCATATCTGTTGAATGAAAATGGTGACTGTTTCCCTGTCTTATCTGTGATATACTTATTTGGATTCTTGCTGAACATCCTGTAAATGAGGTATTTCCATATTTTTTTCTAGCTGGAGTACACAATTTTTTAAAAAAAAGGCTAAAAACGAAAGAAAGAAACTGAATTTCAAGTATTAAAAGATTTTTTTTTAAAATCTTAAATATGAGTCTTGGTAAAAATAATTAAAACAAGTTATTTGTTTTTGTGTTACTCATCTGCTTTATAAAATTATGTCATGTCAAGTGAAAAGCCATTAAAAAGGTGACTGTTTCTCAAAGCCTAAGAACTCTCAATTCAGTAAGTGTTAAAGAAACATTCAGCCTTTAAGTAAGAGAGAGGGGGGAGGGTTAGAGAGAGCTTTTGTTGCTAAGATACAACAAAACAGAACTTCGAGAGGAAACAAAAAAGTCATAAAAGAAAGAAAAAAATGAGGCTAGAACCTGATTAATTGTGCTGCTTAGAAATATATTTCAGGACGTTCATGTTCATGAAGTGGCTTTTCTTTTGATCAATAAAGATGAGACAGATTCATTTGACATAGAAACTGTCATTACTGCTTTATCTGAATAAGATCGTTTTCTGTGTCAGCCTGGATTGGATATGGGAAGGTCTGTCTCTGAGCAGGTGAAAATACCTTTCTGTTAAAAAAAACCAAAAAAAAAAACCAACTCTGTCCTTTGATGAGTATGATTACTTAACACTACCTGGGCTTAAATAGCTTTTTCAATCAACCTTTACTCAGTATTCGCATTCTGGAAAGCATACTCAGAAAAGAAGGCTTGGCAAATTTAGCACTCACAGGACTTACAGGAAGAAGGAAATATCGAACAATTTACCTGATAAGCTTCTGTATATGGATGGTAGGAACTTAGAGGGATAGTAAGGAGGCAGACATTGCTTAAAGCTTCAAAGGAGGGGGCGTTGTGGAGGGCAGTGATTGCCTATGTCCAAAAGAGAAACAGCACATAAAGAAGAAGTGATGGTCTTGTTTACATTATTTAGAGTCAAAGTAATGTTATCACCTTTTTTGTTATCATCACAACATTTTGACCATTGTGACACCTTTTTCATGTGGCTGTCGGTCTACGGGAAAGCAACAGGGGCTTTCAAAATGATCCCTTTATTTAATCTGTGTATGTAGATTGTTCACATTCTACAGTCCATATTAAAGGATATCTATGTTAGTATGATCCAGTTATTGTTAGTACTTTCTTCCTACTCTGTCTGCATTATCTCGCCCAGTTTGATTATTTCAATCCGATCCTTAGCTATGATTAATTAATGATGAAAATATAATTTTTGTTTATGATCGATTTCATTACGATACTTTTGTTAAGCTTGGAAAGTAATTATATATTCCCTATTGTTCAAAATAGAGTCCAATAGTGATATAAAAACCTCGGAGAATTCCAGTAAGATATCTTTAATCATTTCTAAGATACAACGGTTCAAATCTTAATCTAACAAATGGACAATTTTGCTTTTACACGATTTGGACATTTTGCCGTTACCCCCTGGTATATATATATATATATATATATATATATATATATATATATATATATATATATATATATATATATATATATATATACGATTCAATGGAATAAATTATGACCATGGAATATTAGTGTTTAAGCCTTTTATTATATCCTTACTCTGTCCTGGACATTGAGTTCTACCTGGATTCTATCCTCTTGGAATTTTTATTTAAAAAAATATATATGTATATATATATGCATGTATGTATATATATTTATATATTTTGCATATGTATGTGTATATTTACCACTAATATTATTATCTATCTATATATATATATATATATATATATATATATATAGAGAGAGAGAGAGAATATATATATATATATATATATATATATATATATATATATATATATATATATATATATATATATAGAGAGAGAGAGAGAGAGAGAGAGATAGATAGATAGATAGTGAGAGAGATCCATGGTGAGAATCAGGTTAGTGACAAAAGTTCACATTATGATTTCTTGTGTGTGTGTCATCGGCAGAATTGCTCACTTCTCAAGATTTATATTATTTACAATTGACCATAAAAAAAAACAATGAAATTTGCGCATGAACTATATTTCGTTAAATATGACGGACAAGGAGAATTTTAATAATTTTTTTTATTTAGTTCTTACATTTTTTCCGTTTGGTGGGAGTGAGGGAGTACAAAAACTCTCCATACCGTCCAATGTCCCAAGTACTTCCGGCCACTTCCTTTGTTTTGGTGCTGTTATATTCTCTTCATGTTTTGACAGTTTGAGATGTATTTTCAGTTGTTTTGAATATTAGTAAGAACGTTTATTTAAAAAAAAAAGGACGAAATTATAAATCTAAAATCAACATTGGAAAAGAACTTAACGCTAAAATTTACATAGGAACACATGGTTAATAACAAAATCTCATTTGTCGACGTTGATATAAAACTAAAATCCAATGTATTTACCACCTAGCCGTATAAAAAGAAAACACCAGTACAAACTCTTGTCTTCCAAAGTATGATAACCAATGCCCAGAAAGATATAAAATAGTGATAAAAACTTCCTAAATAGAGCACACCTAAATTCCTCTTCCCAAAGAATGTTTCTGAGTGAACTAAAAACAAACATTAGTCAACAATAATTTCCCCAACTACATCCTTTATAAACAAATAGAATTATTCTTACAAATAATACACGACACCACTAATAAAAATATCGCCCAACAAAACATTGTTGGGGAGACTCAGAATAAACGCTCGTACTCAGTGCCGGCTCTAGAGTCTCGACCCACCATCGAAAATTTGATGCGCCACTTTCCTTTCGACTACATTTCAAAAATTTCCCAACCTAGGGGCCACAAACCTCCGAAAGAAAATTAAGGGAATGGCAGCGTTTTATTTTTTTTTAAATTACCAAAAATCGGGGAATTATCTAATTTGAATGAAAATATCATGATATATTCATTAATTATTTACATTTATAATGAGTGGTTTGTTTGTTTTTTTCTTTTATTTAAATCTGAGAAAATGTTATTCAGGCCGATTATTTTATTCGATGATTGACAATATAACTTACGTAGAAAAAAGTATAAATTACAAAAAGCCAAGAAACGCTGCTGAAACTCGCCCTTTTGGGGTTCCAACCTCGTGGGGTGTTACAGCGTAGTACGCACCACACCGGCCATGCACATGCACGATGTATATTATTAGTTGATGACTGACGATGTGACGTCAGTTTAAAAATAATTTAAAATGGCGGATGGCCATAAAGCAATGCTGAAAAAATGGCAGAGACCACAACGGGGTTCCAAAAATGCAACCCGCTCCAGTTCGGGGGTTTCAGGTGTAAAATGTGGCGGCCCTGCTCCTACTAGTATTCAAAACAATACAAAACATACATCTCAAACAGTCAAAACATGAAGAGAAACTAACAACACTAAAACAAACAGGAATCAACATTGCATGGTGACTATCAGTTTCACACTTCAAGTGATCTTATGATAATGGCCTTCAGAAAAGGTGAAACTGACAATTACAATGGAGAGTTGATTTCTAGGGCAACATTGTTTCCATCAAAAAACACGATCTTCGGTATTCATCAGTCTTCCTCTATGTATATAACAAATTTTAAACTCTCTCCTTCTATATATATATATATATATATATATATTATATTATTGTGGAGTAGCTGAACACCCTCACAAGATGGACTGGTATATTTAAACAGCAGTCTAGCTGAAGAAGAGGAGTTGACGTTTACGGTTGACTCTACTAGTCGACTTTTCTCCATCCGGGCAGAGAGGGACCCAGATAAGATTCTGCCCCTCGGCATAGACTCGTCTGGGGAGGTAGACAGCAATCCGACCCCGTGTATACGGGGCCGATGGGGAATTTTTGCCCGAGCGTACGGGCTCGGAACGCCCCACGTAAAAAAATAACCGGAATTATGCCATATCCTGTCATGTGAGAAGGTATCGCGTAAATACAGAGGAGTTAGCGATTAACTGTTTATTACATTAGTTTTCTCAACAGTGTACCATATTATTCTCTGAAATAAACTACTTCTTATTTTCTATATGTGTGAACCATTCCTATTTACGACACAACACACACATATATATATATATATATATATGTGTGCGCGCGTGTGTGTGTGCGCGTGTGTGTTCTAGTAGTACTAATAAAACAGTACTTGATGTAAAATTAGAGTTAATATATATATATATATATGAAAAAATTCTCGGTGTTAACCTGTGGGAAAAGACAATATTTATAAATGTAAAAGACAGTAGGAAAACTGTAATATTAGCGTTTCGTCCAATGTGGACTTTTCAGGGCCTTTTCCCTATTTCACCTTTCCTCACAGAAGTACCACACTCCCAAGCAAACTTACACAACTGTATCAAGAAATCAAAAGAAAATGGTTGAATCCGTCAACACAACAATAAAAACAATATTTCCACACGTGACAGTACTTGACGTAATTTTCAGTTGACAATATGAATATAATAGCGTTTTCTAAATCATTCCAGTTGCTAAGGACATTTTGTTTTGTTATTATTAGTTACTTTGTTTTAATAAATTCATTTCGTTTTTCCCTTGAAAAAGTCCACATTGGACGAAACGCGCCGGCTAACATTACAGTTTTCCTATTGTCTTTTACATATATATATATATATATATATGAAAATGTGTGTATATAAAAATATAAATAAATAAATATATATATATATATATATATATATATATATATATATATTATAAATTAATTGATTTAAAATATGGTTATTTTCGCTACACAGTTCCAACCATGTTTCAAAAATAGAAGCTAAAAAATAAAATAAAAATAAAATATCTATAAGAACACCGGATTTTATATCTTACTGTTCTTTCTTTTTATTTATATACATATATATATATATATAATTATTTATATATTATATGCGCGATACTTATTAGAAAGCGCTCAATACCAGAGATAGAGCTAACATATTTGGTTGGATTGATGTGAGTTTGTGACCCTGGGTTTCACGCTTTTACGATCGTCAGACAAACTGATTAATTTTTTTAAAATGTACGTACATGCATCTATGTTTGCGTTAGCACGTTGACATCACGACGACGATCCCCCACCCCACTCCCATAATAACATCAATACAATCTACATAGACCCAAATTTTTAAAAAATGAATCAGTTTGTCTGACGATCGCAAAAGCGTGAAACCCAGGGTCACAAACTCATCAATTTAACCATATAAATATATATATATATATATATATATATATATATATATATATATATATATATATATATATATAAACAGTGCGGATATAATTAATAACACTGCATGGTGACAGTCTGCTTCTTGCTAAGTCATAATCGTCACACCATGTGGGTGTAAGAGTAGCGAAACTTTAGGTATGTATGGCAAACCTGCTTATTTCCGGTTTATTGTATTAGTTACTATAGCGTTCATTAAACGTGACTAATAATAGGTGGGGAAATGGTTATTTACAGTTTATTGTATTTTCATGACGCTGTTGCCGAGGATTGTTTGTTATTAATTATTTATGTTATTAAGTGATGGTTCATAAGTTTAGGATTTGCATTTAAGTTTATTTATTCATCTATTATTTACTATGCTTTTTTTTTAAAAAAAAAAATCATTTCGCCCCAAGCAAGATGGGAGTGCCACTAGAACGCAAGTGGTTACAGAAAGTAAGAGAAGATAACTGGGGATTGAAAAAAGGATAAAAGATGAACGGGATTCAAGAAAATAGAAGATGGCGGTTAACGTTGAATTTGAAGATTATAGTTATCAGAAAGCAAGGAAACGGAAGGGAGTTCAACTGTTGGGAAGTACGAGAAAAAAACTGTTAGAGTAGAAGTGACGGTTACATTTAACTATTTCAACAGCGGAAGGGTGGAACCTATATGCCAGTCCAGTAGCACGCTTAAATTCACAGTGTCGGGGTACCAGGGAAAAAATATCGTCAGAGCAGTTGCCATGAAAATATTAGTAGAAAAGACAGAGGGAAGCCACATCACGTCGGTGAGAAAGTGACTAAAGTCGAGATGCCAAGTCAGGATCGATTACATTGCAGATTCTTCTTTGGATTTTTATCAAAAACCCCGAGATGAACAGCAGGAGCAACGAACTAGATATGGCAAAAGCGTTCAATGCACGGACGAATGGTAGATTTGTAAATGTGTAATATGGACTCTGACGAGAAAATCGTTCTGGCTCGGCACAATGACCCAACTTTCCTTGAAGCAGATGCAGCTATTTTTTTTATTATTAAATCTTTGTGGGTATATAATTCATTGGTACCAGTCTTTCATTATTCAGTATTTATTTAATTTTGATTTACTTTTGTGTTGTTTAAAGTATATCGTGTGTATGTGAGTGTTATCACTATCGGAGTTGTATTTAATTTATATACGCTATCATATATACACGTAGGTGTTGTGAATTTTTATTTTATTCAGTTTTTCGAGTTTGTTCTTAAAGTTTTTCTCTAATGAAGATTAGAAGTGTGTCAATAGTTTCTTACTCCTCATGAAAGAAAAATGTATTTATACTAGAAATGATGAATGAAAACTTACATATCGGGAAAAAGAAAAATCGAAAATTATAAGCATTCAATTGCTGATGCCTCCTGACGATTGGACGGAGTAATTACCTGAGGGTCCGTCTACGAAATTCTGCTGAAGGCAGCATCAATCAACTAAGTGGCAAGTATTTTACTTGTATTAATTATATATATATATATATATATATTATGCGGTGCAATTTAATTTATATTACAATGAATCATTCATACAAAAAGTAAATTAGTAAAATTAATGAGATAAAATGGCGAAATCCCTTCGCTAACAAAATTTTAAAGATGCATTAACCCACTACTACTTGTTTTGTTTTTTTTAATTATAAACTGTATGAGAAAATACTTGTATATTTAAGGAAGACCTAATACAGTTTAACCTTATTTTGAAAACAAATTTTGTGGGGAAAAAGCTAGTTTTTTTTTTAATTCTTATTAAACAAAAATTCTGTGATATTTTAAAACTTAGCAAAAGAGCTGAAAACATCAAAAAAAGAAAAGAAAAAGAAAAGAAAAAAAAAAGAAAGAAAGAAAGAAAGAAAGAGAGAAAAATATCGTGAAAAATGTTTAGTGTCATTTAGTTTGGTTCAAAACCTACAAAAAATCCTCATTGCTTTCACGATCGCTTGGAAAGGAATAAGATATTTCATCATTGGAGAATGGTCAAAGACAATGGCATCCTCGCCCCATCCATTGCGTTACTGATAACGTATTTCTTAACAGACTTACTCACTGCATCATTTTTTACGTTTTGCCATAAATTCTTCTGAGAAATGCATGCCTTTATATGTTGGACGAAAACAGATTCTGACATCAAATGTTTGCGTATATAACCCGTCTTATAAACTGAAAAATACGGTATATCAAAAGATTTTTATTGACGACCAATATGGTGGAAAGTGAAATACACTGGAAATGTGTTCTGTTAATGGTTTATGCTGAAAGTGTTAGCACATTAAACTTAGTTCATATCATTTTCGCGGATGGAGACAAATAATTTTGGGAGGAATCACTCCCACCCCCAGGCTAAACGACTGTATGCGTATATATTATATAATTTCATTAAAAACAACAGACGATAATTTAATTTTAATTTTGGGTGAACCGTTCTTGTTTATGTCCAAAAGAACGTATATTTAGAACCAGTTCGAATATTTGTTATCGACCGATTTCTGATCTTCTTCTGGCCATTTTCAAGACTTGTTGTTAAGCAGACCTCTTGTCTCATCCATATTCAAATACTTTTAAAACTTGGCAAATTATACTTTAATATGATGACGTCAAAGGAAGGTGACTGACACGCAAGATTCTTCATTGGATAAACATTTAAATCACATGTTTTATGTTAATACTATTTTTGTTTGGGAAATTGTATCTCCAACACTAATAATCAACAAACAACATTAAAATTCATACATTGTTTACACATGCACCACACTTTATCGTAGATTGACTTGTCATTTGTCAGAATTTTGTGCAATTCGCGCACATATAGATCAATATATCACAAACAACCGAAATAATAAGACAAATTATAATATTCAAAATTCTAGAAGGAATCATATTACAAAAGAAAAAAAACAATGTCAAATAAAATAGATCATATACAGAAGTGTGTGTACAAAAACAGCATGTATCCATTCAGTTTGACTCTTGTAGATGACGTCATCTTTAACTGACATAAATTTAATCCCAGCAAACGAAATATGCCGGAATTTGCCAAGCACATTTTGATAAACAGAATAACTGGCAGTTATTGATAACGAATGTGATGACAGCCGAAAGTACTCGAATGCATCATATATATATATATATATATATATATATATATATATATATATATAGGGTGTCCATAAAGTTCGTGTGCACTTTTAAAAAATTATAACTTTATTTGTATTTACGATAGAAATAATCTGTAAAAATGTTATAAAGTTTAATGTACCTAGTTTTAAGTATAGCTAAAATTATTAATGTGATTTCAGGCATTACTGCAAATGTTTTCCGTGAACTGCAAAATCGTATTATCCTTTGTATTGCTAATGATGGAGGACATGTGGAAACTTAAATAAAATTTCAATAAAACCTTAAAAAATATAGATTTACTTCTTTCTAATCCTTTTTACAAATTATTTCTATCGCGAATACAAATAAAGTTATGTTTTTTAAAGTGCACACGAACTTTATGGACACCCTGTATATACATTGTTTATGCTATTTTTATAGATATAAATATTTAAGTAAATGCTCTGTTTATAATAATTCCTCAGTAGCTAAATGGTATAGTACGGCAGGCTATATGACGGTTCTGTGTAAGATACAGGTTCAATTCCTGTCGAAGTGCACATATTTTCTATGAAATTTCTCGGTCATTCAGGCCAGTAAATGTTGTTAATACTGTTTATTATAGACAGAATTTACTTAAATATTTGTATCTATAAAAATAACGTATAAATATATTAAAATATTTGTCGCACTTAGTCCATTTCATCATATGTGACGTCATTTGTTTACGTTGAGATACGCTTCGAGCAGATATGAGCGTTCGAAAGAAATCATGCGAAATTTGTAGTTTAAAAGTAATTGGACCTCTCGGAAATACCGACATTCGGCCAAATGACGTTAAATTCAAACTCTTCCCCACGAACCTTGGCACAGGCAACACGTGCCCAACTTCTCTCTGTAATATGGCTTGTAATACTACGGAAGAAATTCTCCCTTTTATCACATGTACCATAAAACAATTATAGCCTAAAAAGTACACACATTAACGCACACAAAAATATAAATAAATTATATGAAATTAACATACAATTTACCTTGCCTTTCCTGTTATTTGTGTACATTTTATTTCTTGTGTACGTTTTATTTCTTGTCAAATATGCTTTTATATACACAAGACTAATTTCTGCTATGATGTGAATGTACCCACAACAATATATATATATATATATATATATATATATATATATATATATATATATATATAACACATAAAAGGTTAATTGTCAGAGTTGAATCAGACCAGGAAACAGTAGTATAAAAAGTGCTCAATATACGTGTGATAAAAACAAATGTAAAATAACACGTAAAACAACTTAAACATTAAAAATGAGGATGTCAGATAGAATATGCGACCTTGATTTCGACCTCACGGCATCTTCAAGCTAATTCTATCAACTGAGCATCCAACGCCTTATTTTAAAAACCTAACAAAGAACGCGACATTATTATTTTTCAAAAATTAATAAATGCATAATGTCGAGTGTAATAGAAAGGAGAGGGTAAAGAGGGGGAAGAAGAAGAAAACGATGAAGAAGGGTGGAGAGAACAAAAGAAAAGAAGAAATCAAGTGTATCGTAAATGTATAAAGTAGAGAAGTAGAAAAGAAAAGCAAGTGTAATGTAAATTTAAGGAAGGGGGGACGTGGGGCAGCAAACGTATTGTAAAAATAACAGTGGAGTTTTAAAATACATTTTTTTTTATCTGGCCTCATATTCACTCAATAAAACTTTTTTGATATGAAGGCAAGGACTTAAAATTTCAGATCTTTGGTTTCAAAGGTTTTTTTGGATCTGGAAATGTCATAATCGCTAATTTCTCAGGTTGATAAAGGTAGCAAATAAGGTCGCGTATTCTATCTGACCGCCTAATTTTTAAAGTTATATATATGATCTGGCATCTCGACTTCAGTCACTTTCCAAAGTGTGACTTCTCGCTGTCTTTTTTTTTTTTTTTTTTTTTGTAATATTTTCATGGCAATTGTTCTGATAAGCTTTCCTCCTTGGTACATCGAGTTCATGAATTTAAGCGTACTACTAGATTGGCAACTAGGTCTCACTGTTTTACTGTTGAACTAGCTAGAGATTACCATATGTTCTATTCTAATACTTTCTTTTGTTGCCTGTGAAACTCTCTTCTGGTTTCTTGCTTCCCTGCCAAAAAATTTAAATGCAATGCCAATCGTCATATTTTGTCGCCCGGGATTCTGTTCTTTATCCTCATTGAAGTCTTCTCGTTCCTTTTCACTTTCAGTAACCTCTAGCCTTTTTAGTGGCATGACTGCCCTTGCTTGTGGTGAAATAATTAACATATATATAATAAATTCGAATGTCACTGCATTACTGTGTCACACTTTTTTAATTAAAGGGGCACAACTCTCCAACTTTCAATAGCTCATCTTCTTCTATATAATTGTCATGGGACCTTACCCATAATAAGGTTAATGGACTATTCCATACTTAATAAATACTGCGCCTCAGGAGTAGGCAAGAAGTCAGTCAGTAGTTCACTTTTGAACCGACTGTTCGGTTGAACTCTCTGCCTTCGGGCGGGGAGGAACCCGAAGGAGGCTACGCCGAAGGGCGGAGCCTCCTTCGGGGGTAAAACCGGCCCAGAACCCGTTTATACGGGTTCAAATGGGCTATTTTTGGCCGAGCCCTAATGGCTCGGGAATGCCCACGTAAAAAGGCCTTGTGCCACATGACACCCTCGTGGGGGGTGACTGAATATCGTCAGTCAGTAGTTCACTTTTGAACCGACTGTTCGGTTGAACTCTCTGCCTTCGGGCGGGGAGGAACCCGAAGGAGGCTACGCCGAAGGGCGGATTCTCTATCGGGGAGGTAAACCGACCCTGAACCCGTTTACACGGGGCAATTTTGGCCGAGATCACGTGAAAAAGGCTTTGTGCCACATGACGTTGGGGGGGGGGTGACTGAATATCGTCAGTCAGTAGTTCAAGTCAGTAGTTCAAATCGAGTCAAGAGTCGAGCCAGAGGCAGTCCGAAACAGAGTTGCGTTCAGACAATTACTGAAAGACATTGGAATAGTGATACTGGTCGAGACTACATTGTTCTCTCTACTAAACCTGATTGTTCATACTAACACTTCTACTTCTCTGTATATATTCCTGTTTGTAATATATCTGTGTCATTCCATAACTGTGTTCGAGTTCTTCTTTATTGGTTCTGCCTTGGACTATCACCGTGGTACAAGGAATCGGACCATAATAATAATAAAAGTGAACGTCAGTGTGTCCCACTTTTTCAACTTTACTCCTTGAGGCCATAGCCCAACATATCATACCATTTTGTAATTAGGTGATTCCATAGGCAAATGAAAGACATTCCAGGTCGGATCCGGAAATGCGGTCATGAAATTTTGGATTTACAAGTTTTTATTACCGCGATTGTTTTCAGCGATTTTTGAACGTGATTTTTTGCGAGAAATTGTTTTTTTACGATAACAATTTTTAAAACTTGGAAATAAATTTTGGGAATAATGAAAATTAACTGTGAAATCTAGTGAAATTCACCCATGAAATAAAAATAATTGTTTGTACGAAAAGTAAAAACCTATGTAAATCAAATTGTCTTTAAATTACGGCTGAAGAAGAATCATCATTGAAATTTTAAAAGGTAAGCTTATTCTTCTGTAGTTTATTGTTGCCTGGCGCATGTTCTGCACCCCACTTATTGTGATAAAGGCCTAATCAAGAGCCCTCCGCAGGAGCTAGCTTAAATGACACCTAATACGACGGCTTTTAAGTTATATATATATATATATATATTGTGCATGTGTCTGGATGTATGTTTGTCCAAGGGCTGGTTGGAAGGTAATCTGAGAGTAAACTAAAACTAACCAATTCTTTTTTCTTTTGTCAACTAGAGAGGCATCAAGGTAAAGTGCAAATACCCCCATAAATTCTCTTCTCCTTTTAGACGGCCTTCAGACGGGGGATGGTGATTACAGTCAGGGTATTTATTTACTTACCCAAGAATAGGTGTCGGGGAAAGCCATCTTGGCTGGCATTCCCCCTTTTTTTTCTTACCTTTTTCCAACTCAACACTCTCCCCCACCCTTTTGGACTGGGAAGGCAGATTGGTCTGCTGCTGGCTCGCCTCATCGCTTGCGTTGGGTTTATAGCTTGATAGAGTTATGGCCTTTTTTGCTTGTTGGTTTTAGATTTTAGAAGGTTTTACAGTTAAGGTAGTGAATTTTGGAGCTAGAAAGAAAAAGGTCCGAAATGTCTGGGTAGGGTGGGACTGAAGGCCAAGGATCACTGCGCTGTCAAGTACGATTAACAGAAAGACTTTATTGTAACCAAAGATGGTAATGAAGTTCAACAAAATAAGAACGAACCCCTCCCCCCACTAAAAAAAAACGATCAAGTCGTTTGCCGTAACGGGGGCGGATACATAGAAT
>CAHIKZ030005570.1:165000-237500 GCA_903632075.3 Acanthosepion pharaonis
GGTTGGATCTAGCCATAAATTCCATGTTAACAATTTCTTTTCTTGCACTTCTTACCTGTAGAAATCCCTTTCTAGCTCTATGCTTTCTAGACAACAGTAATCTGTAAAAATTTAAATGCAGTGTCAATCACTGTTCTCGTAATTACTCTAGTCTAGTTCCTAATTCTTCCACATCCTGTAACCCCTTGTGTTTTAGTAGCTTTACTGCTTTGCACGTCGTGATACAGATTAAAAAAAAATAGGCATAAAAAAAATACTTGTCTAGTAGTAAATTAATTACATGACCTATACACGTAGAATTTTGAAAAAATATTTTCTGTTCCATCTCCAAAAATAAGTCATAGTTATGCAAGAGTCATTATTGCAATTCTGAATTCTTGCCTCATTTAACTTCTAATTCATAATTATTTTATCATTCATGTTTCCCAAATTTTCTTTGTTGTATTATTGCCTTTTTAAAAACTCGACAATTCAGGTCAGTAAGGTAGTGAAGAAAAGCAAGAAGAAAGAACTAAACATCAATTGCCAGAAACAGGACGCATGGTTGTTTCTTGTCCATCTACAAATCTACCATTCGTCTGTGCATTGAATACCGCTACCATATCTAGTCACACACACACACACACACGTCTATATTTCTGAGATGAGGTATTATGTACATTATTTACATTATTCGGACTATTGTCCTCATCTTTGTCGCCATATTTATCACAACGTTTCGGCCATTGTAAGCTCCGGCCTTCTTCAGGATGTTGGAATATCAAACTGAACCCTTTATTTCGCTCAATGGGGTAGACTGTTCTAGTTCCACCTGCCATGTTTAATGGATGTCAGTTATCAGTTATCTCCTGTTAATTTTCCCTCTGAAAGTTCTCCACTGCCTTAGCCGGGTATTGAACTCACACTCTTTGGGTTATGTCACTGGATCTAACCAACGCCTTTATCCACTGTGCCATGTGTCCTTGAGGGTTCGGTTCGACATTCCAACCACCTGAAGAAGGCTGGAGTGTACAACGGCTGAAACGTTGTAATAAATATGGTGACAAAGATAAGGACAATAGTCCGAATAATGTAAATAATGTACACATATATTTGTGTACTTTGGCAACAAATTCTCTTTTAGGCATGTCTGATTGAATAAATTGTAAACATTATGTCTGCCTATTTTTATCATAATCTTTTCATATTCATGAATATTTTTCCGTATATTACAAATAAATAAGGCAAGAAATGCACTGTAACAGTGAGAATCACTTTTATTGAAAGTACTTGGGAAATAAAAGTAATATTCACTGTTACAGTGCATTTGTTGCCTTATTCAATTGTAATATATGGAAAAATATTCATGAATATGAAGGGATTATGATAAAAATAAGCAGACATAATGTTTGTAATTTATATATATATATATATATATATATATATATATATATATATGTTCTTATTAACTGGAGTTTTGACTTTGATATTAAACTAATTTTTGGTCTAGTGACTGAGACAGTTGCTTATTCACCTATCAATAATAATGAATAAGGTTCAAAGCCATGTAAAAGCCTGGGTTTCAAATGTTAATTTTTTAAGCAGATAGGCCCTCCCCATTTGGAAGATTGATCCAACACAATCTTCCTAATCGGACTACATACCAAACTAATTAAAACCCAGTATTTTTTATGTTCATTTTCAAGGCAGACAGACTCTTCTCCATGTGGAGAGATGTTTTTTCTTAATAATTTCTTTTAATGATTTTTTTTCTGAATAATTTCTTTTCTTACTCGTTTCCCAAGTAAGACGATAATGATACAAAAAAGCGAGGAGTTACCAGGAATGAAAGACAATGAAAAAACTATAGAAGGAACTGGTAATCCAATCCTAAACAGATTTAGGATATCAGTGTCAGCTGATATCTTGTTAAAGGAAAAAAAAACATCTGAAGGATGTTACAGAAATTGTTAGGGCAGTTAATGTCTGAACAATTATCAGCTAAGTGAAGAGAACCTCACAAGAATCATATCAAATAATCCTGGTCCTGGCACCAATAATACAGCCCCTGTCGTGTTGCAGCTCAGACCAAACACCAGGTTTGCTCTCAGGGTGCAGCGCCTTCCAGGCAAACACTTAAAAAACAATTCAGCCACATTGTTAAGCCACAAGTGTTTGACTGGAAGAAGCTGCACCCTGAAAACAAACATGAAAAACAGAGCTGAAACCCTATACAAGAATCAAGGAATAAACCTCTACTCCTGTTAAGAGGATTGGGGAAGACTGTAAAGTTGACAAGACGTTATTTAAGGCAATCTTTAAATTCAACTTTTCTGTACATTGCCTTGTGTCAAACTTAGCTCATATGCTACCCTAGACATTGAGCAAATTACCTTAGATTTTATAATTTTATCTTTTTTAAGTGCAGCTTTCATCACATCTATAGAGCTTCTTTCTTCCAAAACGGATTGGCCATCATTTTTTTTTTTTTTTTTGCTTTTCTATCCATCAGTTCTTTTTTGTATTCATTTTATTCATTTCTTTCTAAAAAGCAGATTACTATTCAAGGACTTCCTTTTCTTACTTGGCTGCCACTGACTTCCTGTCATTTCCCTTGCCCAACCTTCTGCCAATATCTCCACACTTACAACCAACCTTGGCATCTGGCTTATATCAGCCTCCTCTAATTTTTATCACTCTGGTGATGATTAAAAACAGAGGCAAGGGGTTAACTGACAGAGAGGCATGTATAAATCATAATTATCAGTCCTTTCTAAAGATGCAGGCATGCTTTATTTGCAGTTATTCACTTCACCTATATGCCATGTCCCTTCAGGACATTTGCAATCATGGCTCTCCATAACTACCTGTCTTTTCTTGCTGTTAGCAGTGTCTATGTTTTTGCTATCTCTCCTGATTTCAGTTCTGCCAACCATTAATACAAGCTTGTTAAGTTAGTTATTCTCTGCTTTCCTTGCAACACCACTCGAACACAGAAAAATACTGATTTTTTTCTGTCTTGTATCTTCAGAGGAATCAATGTTAATATTTATTATTTTTTTTTTACATTTTCTATCTGTATATCTATAATGATTTGTTAATCATTATTAATCTTCATTTTTGATTATTACATCTTTTATCTTAATTTTAGTTGCTTTTTATTACAAGTATCAGTTTACTGTCATTGCTAGTAAGATTATCTTGAATTTTTATTAGATGAAGTATTGTCAAGCATTATTAATTTTTAACTAGGATTTCTTTGATTTTAATTTCAATTGTTTTATTACCATGAGTAGTATTAGTAGTAGTTATATTTTTTTTACATCATTCGTATGCAGACTACTACCCCCATACTTGCTGTTGTTATCACAACTTTTCAGTTGTTGTACCTCTAGTCTTCCTCAGGTTGATTTAGATAACCTTCAGGGAATTTGGAAAAGATCCTTTAGGTAATCTATGGTGTCTGTGTGCGTGTATGTGTGTGTGTGTATAAATTGTTCTTGCTCTGATGCAACCATGATTAATTTTTGACAATGAGTTCTTTCAGTTTAATATTAATTGCCTTGATTAGTATTATTATTATTATAATGACATTTTGTTGGATGAAGCATTATCAACAATTATTCATTTTTGACTTGCATGACAATCAAAACATTGTTATAAAAAACAAGGAAACCAGTATACAAGTAACAACATTGAGTTAGAATACTAAGGCAGAAAAATGTACCAAGTTGTGTTGTATAGGAGAAATTGGTCATTCTAAGTTGTGTTTTATAGGAGTAGGTGAAATTTTAAGTTGTATTGTATAGGAGTATTAGTCATTCTAAGTTGTGTTGTATAGGAGTATTAGTCATTCTAAGTTGTGTTTTATAGGAGTATTAGTCATTCTAAGTTGTGTTGTATAGGAGTATTAGTCATTCTAAGTTGTGTTGTATAGGAGTATTAGTCATTCTAAGTTGTGTTTTATAGAAGTAGGAGTCATTCTAAGTTGTGTTTTATAGAAGTAGGAGTCATTCTAAGTTGTGTTTTATATGAGTAGGAGTCATTTTAAGTTGTATTGTATAGGAGTAGTAGTCATTCTAAGTTGTGTTGTAAAGGAGGAGTAATAGTTTCATATTGGGATGCCTTTAAAAATCTCCTAATGCATTCTGGATCATTTCAAAGCAAGTAATTTTGAGTGTTGGCTTAAACTGCTTTATAACTTGTGCATCTCTTATCTTTAAATGTCATTACAATTACTGGTGTTTAAAATGACAATGTTATCTACTAGGATTTTTCTTATGGAAGCAAAGAGTTGTGCATGAGTGTTTTGAAGGAAGGCTCTCGATATGGTATTACTGCTTCTCTTGTACAACATAGCTTTGACTATAATGACAGAAAAATATATTAACAAGAACCCCCTTAAAAAAGTTTAACGAATTAGCCAAAATCACTTGAGACAATAATCATTATGGACACCTGCCATATTGGATTCTACTGATAAAAACAATCAAAATGACACAACACTCTAACTTTTAATAGCTGATGTTCAAATGAAAAAATTACTGTTCTCAAATTACAGTGTTTCAAAATAAAACTGTCCATGTTTTCAACTTTACTCCTAGAAGCCGTAGCCCAATATATCATAGCATTTTGGAATCAGGTTGACATTGTGATCAAATTAAAAACATTCTGGGCTGGATCTGGTCCCGCAATCATGAAATTTTAAATTCCCAAGTTTTTATTGCTGCAATTGTTTTTTGGCAATTTTTTACATGATTTTTTGTGACAAATATTTTTGTATGATAACAATTTTTATAACTTGGAAATGAATTTAGGAATAATCAAAATTAATTGCAAAATCCAGAAAAAGTCATCCATGAAATAAAAACAATTGTTTGCATGAAAAGTAAGGACCTACATACATCAAATTATCTTTAAATTAATTGGTGCCAGAAGAATTATCGCTCAATTTTTAAAAGGTAAGCTTAGATGCACTACTTAAATGCAGCAATCAATTTTGAGTTCTTCTGTAGTTCATTGTAACCTATCACATCTCCTCCTCCCTACCTATTATGATGAAGGCAAAATCAAGAGCCCTCTGCAGGGGCTAGCTTAAATGCTGCCTGTTAGGGTAGCTTTTAAGCTAGTATGCATTATCTCCATTTAAACTATTTCATTTTATATACAATTCATGTTTTATTTGTCTCTGCAATAGGAGCAGATAGGTTTGCCTGTCATCCAGTTGACACTCCTCCTCACTGTTTCCTGTTTCCTGTCTTAGCAACATTATTGCCTTCCTTCCTTGATTAAAAGAAATAAAATGAAAAAATAATGATAATTTGCCATCTCAATTATTCTGAAAATATCAATTTTTTGCTGAAGATTGGGTTTCTGGATCTTTCTCAAGTTTACTTCAACTTTATACTTCTAATGTCTCCATCTGAACTCTGAAAGATTATTTACGAATTATTTATTATTTTTTTCTCCTCAACAGGAGTAGATAGGTTTGCCTATTGTTTGGTTCATACTCCTCCGTGGTCTTTTGAACAGGAGTAGAGGTTTATCTATCATATCCTGCTTAAGATTGGGTTTCTGGTTCCTTCTAAAATCTTTTCATTCTCTTTCACTCCTAGTAGCCCCTTGCATCTTAGTGGCATTATTGCCTTGCTTGGGGTGATTGTGATAAAAAGAATAAAATAAAATAAATAAATAATGATAATTCCTCATCTCAAATATTTGACAAAAATAAATTTGCTGTTTTATTTATTTTTTTTTTTGTATAAAACACAGCTTTTGTTGTTAAGAGTTGAGGTGTGTGTGTGTGTGTGTGTGTGTGTGTGTGTGTAGCATGGAGTTGACCTGTAAGAAAATAAAATATTCTAAAATGTGTGACAGCAAAAAGCTCTTACACTTACTGTCAACTTTTGTCCAGCGAGGTAATTAGTTATGAAAGTCTTCTATTGTGACATGCCAATGACAGAAAAATTTTATGCATGAGTACTGAAAAAAATATTTGGATTTGAAAACTGCTTTTCAAAGAAAAACCTCCCCACTTAGAAGCAAATTTTAACAAGAGAAACAACAGGCCACATTATGCAGGAAAAATGACATTTATTTTTTAAAGTTGAAAATAAGAAAATCTATAAGGATTTGTAAAGGGCAATTCAGTAATTTGTATAGGTGCCTCAATACATTCAGGTTTGTAATAGCTGAAGATCTGTTATATAACTAGAATATTTTCTTACAGGAGTGGGTGAAACACATATTTTACTATATTTTATATTCGTACACAGTCCAGTGCCCCTGCTATTTACCTTGAGCTGCTTGATAAGATCCAAAGAAGAATCAGCAATATTATTGGTCCTGATCTGGCTGCTCAGCTTCAGTCACTTTCCCTCCACCATAAGATTGCCTCTCTGTGCCTTTTTTTATAAATACTTTCATGGTAATTGTTTATATGAGCTCTACATTATGGTAGCTAGAATTTATGAATTTAAACGCAGTACTAGACTGGCACTGAGATCTCATCAATTTACAGTTGAGCTGGCTAGATGTAGCCGTAAGTTCTATGCTAACATTTTCTTTTCTTGCACTTTTCATTTGTGGAACTCACTACCGACTTCATGCTTTCCAACCAACTTTAATCTGCAAAAATGTAAATGCAATGTCAATCCCTATCTACTATCTTCCAGAGTACTCTTTTCTCCTCCTGCTCATTATTAATGTTTCTGTTCCTAATTCCTCTATACCCAGTAAGCCCTTGCATACTACAGATTGTACTGCCATGTTTGCAATGAAAGTGATTAAAAAAAAAAAAATTCATAATGTTTCCTTCCCCATTGAAACATATTTCAGCTTTTGACAACAAAACTATATTCTTTTTCTATACAAAAAGTAAAACAGCAAATTTGTTTTTTTTAAAATTTTTATCATGACGATGTCTTCTCAGTTCTGATTTGAACAAATTTTGACTTTTACTTGCAAGTATTTGAGTCAATATTCATTAAGTCATTACTGTAATCCCTCCATAACCAGAATGGGTGGCTTTAGGTCTGAATATAATTTACTTGTAATTTGAATTAAATCATGATGTGTCGATTCCATTCTCCCAATACTTTCCCCTCCCCAATTTATAGTTCGATTCCTTTCAGAGGACACATATTTTCTTTGAGATTTCTCAGACATTCATGCTAGTAAATGTTGTTCATACTGTTTATTATAAACAGAGTGTTTACTTAAATGTATCCATAATAATACTGTATGGACAAAAATTTTGAGTTCTTCTATAGTTTATCACATACGTCAGCAGCATGCCTCGCAAAAAGAAATCTCCACCAATAGAGGATCAGATTGCAGTCAAAAGAGCCAAGGATGCAGCAAGGAAAAGAAAATTCCATGCAAATGAAAACCGAGATCAATCAGCAATCAGGAAAGGTTCCAATGCTGAGAATATGCAAAGACTTAGGAACTCTCAAGCTCCTGAAGAAGCTGAAGACCCAATCAAGAGCCCCTCAGAGGAGCTAGCTTAAATGTCATAAATGCATGCTGGGGTTTCTTCCTAGCCAGTAAGATGGGCCACTTGTTGGTGTTGTTTGTCTCAGTCCTGGTCTGTCTTGCCTTGAAGTCAGAATACTTTGTTTATCTGAATTTGCTCTTGAGTGTCAACCCCAATTCTTAGTTTGTGAACTTTTTGCCGTATTACTGTTACTTTACCTTATTACTGCTGCTTTGCCTTATTATTGTTAATTTGCCTTGTATATATTGTTTGCTTGCTTTATATTATTTTTTGCCCTGTTATTTTCTTTTTCTTGTGATTGTTTATTGCAAAATTTGTCAATTCTGTTTGTTGAGCAGTTTTGCCATTTATTTACATTTAATCATGGCCACTCACTCTACATGATGTACTGATCAGAAATTATAACCATGTTGCTTTAAAAATAAAATATGTTCATGCTTTTGTAGCAATAGAAATTGGCATTATATGCTGAATAAATGTAGCACTCATGCATTTGTTTGCATTTTTGTTGGAATATTTTACTTTTTATGCATTTAATTTTCCAACTATCAGTAAAATCAGAAGACCACACACAGGTTCCACACTCACGCCATTATCTATCTATTTTTTAAAATGCAAGATTTTGAAAATGAGGTTCCTTTAAATAAGCAGACATGGATAGCATATCATCGTTAGCACCAAATCTACCGTTTACCAGGAGGAATTAAAGAATAAATTTTAATGTTTATAATTGCTTGTAGGAATGCAAGTGGAAGTACACATTTCTGATACATATTTATTACACATGCTCATATTTCAATTCTGGAAAAAAATTGAAACCAGATAGAAACAAATGAAAAAAAATATTGTGGGATGGAGAGAAAAGAATAACCTACCATTTTCTTTTTGATTTCTTTTCATTTTAATTTTTATATGAGGGTTTAACAAATTATAGCTAACTTATTCTGTAATATGAAACACAATATCCCTTTGCATATTCATTGGTTGTACAGCTTGATTTCCTCTGCATAATGAGATATTTTGTTATTATGGTAACAGAAGGCATTGCTCAAAGCCAATAAGGTAAAAGGCCACATGTTATTTTATATAAAACACAAGATCACTTTGCATATTCATCGGTTGTACATTTGAATGGATTCTATCTTCTAAATCAATATATATATATATATATATATATATATATATATATATATATATATATATATTTGTTTATACATTATTTTTGCAGATACAAGTATTTAAATAAATGCTCTGTTTATAATAAACACTATTGACAACATTTACATAGCATGTACTTAAATATTTCTGCCTATATAGATAACGTATAACAATAAAAATATATTAAAATAATTGTTGGACTAAGTCCATTTCATAATATATCATATCATTTGTTTATGTGAAGATACACTTTGAGTAGATATGAACATTCAAGAAAAATCATGGGAAGTTTGTAGTCCAAAAATGTAATTAACCTTGCTAACAAGATGCTTCCTCAATAGCTAAATGGTATAGCATGTCAGGCTATATGGTGCTTTTGTGTAGGATACAGGTTTGATTCCTGTCAGAGGACATGTATTTTCTTTGAGATTTCTCAGACATTCAGGCCGGTGAATGTTGTTAATACTGTTTATTATAAACAGAACATTTACTTAAATATTTGTAACCATAAAAATACGGTATGAACAAAAAATATATTAAAATAAGTGTCGGACTAAGTCCATTTCATAATATATTATGTCATTTTATATATATATATATATATATATATATATATATATATAAAATTATAGATAGATAGATAGATGGATAGATAGATAGATAGATAGATAGAGCAGAATCTATCTTAAAAGCTGCCCTATTTGGTGGCATTTAAGCTAGTTCCTCTGAAAGGCTCTTGATTGTGTCTTCAGCTTCTTCAGGAGCTTGAGAGTCCCTAAGTCTGTGCATATTCTCAGCATTGGAACCTTTCCTGATTGCTGATTGATCTCGGTTTTCATTTGCATGGAACTTTCTTTTCCTTGCTGCAGAATTGGCTCTTTTGACTGCAATCTGGTTCTCTGTTGTCGGAGATTTCTTTTTGCAAGGTATACTGCTGTGATAATCCGATAAACTACAGAAGAACTCAAAATTGATCGCTGCATTTAAGTATTGCTTTATATACATAGGTCCTTACTTTACGTACCAACAATTATTTTTTATTTCATGGATGGCTTGCTAAATTTTGCAATTATTTTTAATTATTCACAAATTTATTTCCATCTCTTCTACTTGGTAATGGGATATTTCTTTATTATGGTAACAGATGGTATTACTCAAAGGCAATAAAGTTATGCTATATAAAATACAATATCACTTTGTATATTCATTGGCACATAGGAATACTGAAAGATGCCTTTCAGAAGCTAAAAGTCTTATGGTATAGGAAAATTTCATTTGAAACAAAGAAAAGATTATTGAACTGCTATATGACATCTATCCTCTTATATAGGTTTAATACTGGACATTTATTTCTACATACAGAAGTTTGAACGAAAATAGAGATTGAAAGGATACTTATTCTTAAATTCAGAAACAGTTGAAATTTCTGGGAAAAATATTGAGGAAAGAGGGCTTGGAGAATTTGTCAAGCACCAGAGAAACTGAAGGCAACAGAAGCAAGGATAAACAGGAAATAACCTTAAGTTTGTGTGAATGTATAGCAAAACAAGGATAGTAAGGAGACAAAAGTTACTAAGAGCTACAAAGGATAGGATGTTGTGGAGAGCTATGATCGCCCATGTCCTGACGTGACATGGCACATAAAAGAAAATGAACTTGATCTCTACTTGTTATCAAAGTTGGGCCAAGTGGTGTTCCATTGTTGTACTGTGATTATAGCACCAATGGGCCTTAATTTGATCCTGTGTAAACTTTGCAACACTTGGGATATTGAATATTTCAATCGAGCACTAGACTGACCCTTAATTTTTGCCCTGAAAATTTAGCCTGAAAGATTCTGCTGATATTTCTTCAGTTTTCCCCTGACTAAACCTAAGATAAAGATTGATAGGCTGATGTTTTTAATGTAAGTGTGAAGTCTGCTAATCTGATTAAACTAATCTCATTAAATTAATAATCCATTTGGGTTTACAGGGTAAAACAAGTTCAGTACTGTTACATAATTTTGATCATTTAATTGGCAAATGGCAGTTTTTAAATATAAGCATGATACCCACCTCCAACCTCTTCACTGGTTCTTTTTTTTTTCTTTTTGTTTTTTTTTTAAAGAAAACGCTGTCCAGTGTTTGATTAGTCAGGGAAGGAAAGGATAAAAAAAGAAAGAAAGAAAAAATATCTTTCTGCTTTGAGGGAATCAGTATTTTATTTGCTTTTACTTCTACCCACAGTCAGGTCAGTAACATCAGCCCAGGTGTAGGTGGGTTAGTTTAACTGCTTCGTTTACTTACTTACTGTAAAGGAGGTTAGAATTACATTGTGCAGAGTAAACTCGATCTTCACAAACTTTCTGTATAGCATTTTCTAATCAAGGATGATTTTCAACTGAACCAATTTCTTTTTATTTACATTCCCATACATTTTTTTTTTAATAATATCACCACATCTAAGGAAGTAAGGCCACTAAGACACACGGGTTTACTGAGTGTGAGACAATAAGAAAAAAGAGAAACATTATTAAGGAGTGAGAACAATAAAAGTGTAATCAAGAAAACAGTAGATAATGGCTGAAATTGTATTTAATCTTTTGAAGATCAACATCTATAATATTGTACACATATACAAACATTATATACCAGGTGTAACAGCAAAATTGTCCAAATCATGTTACGGTTTTTTGGGTATAAACTATATGACTAGTGAGCGAGTCAAAATGACTTATTTCCCTTTATAGTCGACCAATAGAAGGTTGACCAATCAGAAGCCGCTGAACATTGTATCTGTGGTGTATAAAGGCGGCCATCTTTGTTTTCTCACCGGAAGGACCAGAGGTAACTTGTCTGACGAACATGACAGACAGAAGAACTACGCTCTGCTACCTTGCTGCGATATCCACTGCTAACCTGCACTACGCTTTCCTACTGTCTCCGAAATATTCACTGCCAACCTCTGGATTCTATGCTCGAGGACGACCGTCATGAAAATGTCTAACAACAGCATGCGATAATTGTCAATCCCACAAAATGTCTAATATCTAAAAATCACTAATTGAGTTTCTTTTTTCCAGGTTTTCAGATAAGATGTTCAGCCATCTTGGTACCATTTGTCGTAGGAATCACCAAAAAACCTCTTTGAGTTATTCAGCGAGAAAGAGAACAAGTTAAAATTATTTTGTGTCAGCCCAACTACACCTTCCCAACTGAGCAATGGTGAGAGGAACAACATCATTCAGGCCTTCAGTAATGACATCTAACATTCATACTCTGGGTTCTATCTTTAAAGTCCATTCAAGAACCATCAACAAAACTGAATAAGTCTAAAAAACGAGGGGACAGTAGAGAGGAAAACTGGATCAGGAGGTCACAACAAGAAGAGAGATCATCATTTCAACTCAGCTAAATACATTCTTATTGTTCAAAGTAGAGTCCAATAGTGTTATAAAAACACTATATAAAAACCTTGGAGAATTCCAGTAAGATATCTTTAATCATTTTTAAGATACAGCGGTTCAAATCTTAATCTAACAATTGGACAGTTTTGCTGTTGCATGATTTGGGCAATTTCGCTATTTTTCAAAGTAGTGTCCAGTAGTCTTCTAAATAGGTGATAGAATTCCAGTAAGATATCTTTACACATTTCTAAGATACAATGGTTCAAAGCTTAATCTAACAATTGGATAATTTTGCCGTTACATATATATATTTCTTTAATCGGACATTTTTATGACTTCCACTAAAATAATGTTTCAAGTAATAAAATACACACACACACACACACACACACACACACACACACATATATATATATACGGTGTAACAGCTGTTACATGATATGGATAATTTTGCTGTTACATCCGGTATATATATATATATATATATATATATATATTATTTTTAATATATTTTGTTTAAATGGTATTTTTGATGGATACTCATATTTGAGTAGAAGCTCTGTTTTTGTAATTAAAAAATTATTAAATTATTAAAAATAAAAGACATTTTATCTCTATTAAATTTATTGATCTTTTTTTTTCTAATATGCCACACTTGCAAAATGTCATTGATGTTTCTTTAATCAATTCACCCCAAGGAAGCTGATAAAGCCACTAAGATGCAAGTGGGTGCTGGACGTGAAAGAGAGGGAAACAAAATAATGTTGAAATATATATATATGTGTGTGTGTGTGTGTGTGTGTGTAAGAATTTCTCAGAATTATCATATAGAAAATCCTTGAGAGTGCCACCATTGAATATTATCCAAATATTAATCTATGCCCAGGTTTTTCCCAATATCACCTTTCCTAACAGAATTACTACTCTCCCAAGCCAATGTACACAACAAATATATCAAGAAATCATGAGAAAATGGTTGAATTCATCAACACACCAATACAAACAATATTCCTAAAATGTAAAAATATTCTCTTCAAATAAAGTAATTGATGTAATTTTTCAGTTGACCATATGAAGATACAATAGTGTTTCTATACTTTGTTTCAATAAATTCATTTTGGTTTTTGCTGATTAGGCAAGGTTCTATCTTGCCTTTTAAGTACATCCCTGTCATTCATTTTTTCTTTAATAAGATTCCTTAAATATTCTGGTTGGTAGATGAAAGTAAATATACCATTTAAAAAAATAAACACAGTGTCTATTCAAAAATGGGTATCCGCTAAAAATAACATTTAAAGTGATAACAATATGCTGGATTAGTAAATAAAAAAATCTATTAGTTCTTTAGAAATTGATTTCATATACAAAATTGAGCATTTATGAACTTTCAGAAATATGAATGAGAGAGATGAGCTTAAAAGTCAGTATCAAAGCTACTTTAATCCAGCATTGCTGACAAAACTGACCTGGCTGTTTGTCTCATAAAAGGCCTCCAGTCTGTTGTTGACTGGGGCAAGAAATGGCTGGTTAACTTTAATGCCTCAAAAACAAAACCTCCCTTTTAACCAGTATAGAGAACTCTCCCTGCCTACCATTATAATGTTTGATGCTCAACTCCACGAGAGCACCTCTCTGTGACGGCTTGGTCTCACACTATCTGCTGACCTGAGATGGAACAAATACAATGAATCAATAGCTTCATCTACTGCAAGGAAAGTTGGTTCTATGTGTCACAACAGAAAGTTTTTCTTGCCTGAGTCCATCCTTCAAATCTATAAATCAACCATTCACCCTGCTGCCATATATGGTCTGGTGCTACTGCTGTTTGTCTCAAGGTCCTAGGCAAAATCCAGAGATGGATATGCAATGTGATTGGTCCTGGCATCCTGTCTACAGTCGCTTTCTCACAGATGTGCTGTCACTTCCCTTTGTCTTTTCTGCAAATACTTTCATGGTAACTACTCCAATGAGCTACTTTCACTGATTCCCAGCCTACATGAATTTAAGCATGCTACTAGGTTGACATCTCAGTCCCACCCTTTCACTGTAAAAAATGGTTAAATGTAGTCATCTCTTCTACTCTAATAGCTTCATGTTTTGCACTTCCTGTGTGTGGAACTCCCTTCCTCTTACTTGCTTCCCTGATAGCTATAATCTTAAATTATTCAAATGTAATGTCAATCGACATCTTCAGATACCTTGATCTAATTCCCCATCATACTCTCCATCTTTTCCTCTATCATGCCTCTTTAATCTTGCTCCCACTTTCTGTAAGCCCTTTCATGCTGATGGCACTCCCACCTGACTTGGGGTGAAATGCTTAAAAAAAAAGAAGATATGCTTCATGGCTGAGTCAGTTAAAAGCATGTCGTATCTAATGATGGTTTCTCCCGCAAAGGCAGATATAGGTTGGAATCCAGTTAGAAAGTGCATATTATTCATTAATAAGATTTCTCAAATATTCAAGGCCAGTAGATGAAAATAAACATATTGTTTTAAAAATAGAGTGTCTACTCAGATATGTGTATCCACTAAAAATAAAGTTGAAATTGATAAAAATATATATGTATATATGAGACTATGATGTGAGCCACGACTTTATGAGGATATTATTTAAATATTTAAAGCCACAAGCTATGATCAAAGTTACTTGAAACAGCTGCCAAGGTTAAAATGCTAAACATGGCTGGTCTAAAAATTTATTATGATTCATTTGCTAAAGCCATATGCTGTCAAAATGAAAGAAGGCTATTTGTGATTCATTTGGAATGGAAATGGCACAAGATTTCAGAAGAAACAGTTACTTTGATAAACCACCATGGAATCTCTTAGTCTTGATTTTATTCCCATTTGTCAGTGCTGGTTTTTCCTGCCTTATTATGGGACGAAGGAAGGGGATTGGTTCGGATGCTCAGAGCAGCCTACAAAGAGAGAACAGTCAGCAGGTGAGAGAGTTTCATATTAAATGCACTCAGGGTGACTGCCAAGAAATCATGGGTTTTTGCTCCGCCCACTCAGCCAAACGGCCACATGCCATCTGCTGATGAATGAAAAGAGAGTAGAGTGAAAAAGTGGGAAGATGGCAATAATGGAACGGGGTGAAGTGGGTTGGGTGTTGGAGTGAGAGGGAATAAGGAGAAGCAAAAGAAAGAGAAAAAGAAAGAAAGAGAGATGCAGAAGAAAGAGCAAATAAGAGAGACAAAAAAAGAAAGAGAAGAAAAGAGAAATAAAAGAAAAGAAGTAGAGTAGAAAAACAAAAGAAAAGTAGAGAGAAGCAAAGAAAATACAAGAGAAAGAAAGAGAGAAGCAAAGAAAATACAAGAGAAAGAAAGAGAGAAGCAAAGAAAATACAAGAGAAAGAAAGAGAGAAGCAAAAGAAAGACAGAAGAAGAGAAAAGTAAAAGAAAAATAAGAGAAGAGAGAAGAAAGAGAAAAGAGGAGATAAACAAAATAAATAGAAGAAGAGGAGAGAAAAGAAAAAGAATAAAAGAGAGAAGCCAAAGAAACAGAAGAGGAGAGAAAAGAAAAAGAGGAAAAGAGAAAAGGAAAATAGAAAAAGTGGAGAGAAAAGAAAAAGAAAGAAAGAGAGAAGGAAAAAATATATGGGGAATAAGGAAGGAAAGGAGAAGAATACAAAGAAAACAAAGTTGGAAAAAGAAAACTGGAAAAAGAAAAGGAGAGATAGGCAGAAGTGGAAAAGAAAAGAGAAAACGAAGAAAAATAAAATGGCGTCAAAGTAGAAAGTAAGATGGAAAGAAATGGGAGAGAGAAAAATATATATCAGCAATATGAGATAAGGAAAAAACTGAAAAGAAATGAAAAAAAGAAAAAATAGATGAAGAAAAGAAGACAGAAGAAAAATTGTAAATTAAAGAGAGAAGAAAAAAAAAGAAACAAGAAGAAAAAATTAATAGAAAAACAAAAGAAAAGTAATCAACAAAGAAAAACACAGATGAAAGAAAAGAAAAAAAAGAAGCAATAATTGTAAATAAAGAAAAAAGAAAGGAAGTAAAAAAGAATAATGAAACAGAGACAAAGAAAAAGGGTCATTATATTACACGACCCAACCCTGTTCTTTCTTTTATGTGCTGTGTCCTTTCAGGGCATAGCGGATCATGGCTCTCCACTTCTCCCATTCTTTGTAGTTCTCAATATTTCTTGTCCTTTTGCTACTTCCCCCAAACCCTGTTCTGTCATTCACTTGCTTAACCTTGTTAGGTATATCGCATGTTGCTTTCCTTTATCTCTCTTACCCTCTATCTGCCCTGTGAGTATCAGATTCTACAAGCTCTCCTTTCTCATTATGAGTCCCAGTAATTTCAGCTGTGTCTTCCTGATGCTAAGTATAAGCTTACTCCTTGTTTGCATCCTTTCCAAAACCTCATCGTTACTCACATGTTCGGTCCATTGTATCCTTAATATCCTTCTGTAGAACATACCTCCATTGCCTTGAGTCTATTCTTCAGCTTTGAAAAGACCATCCAACATTCACTACTGTAAAGGAAGACAGATATTACGTAGCAGTTCAGTACTCTTTTCTTTGATAACAATGAAATCCTCCTGTCTCGTACTAGCTTTAGGAATGCATCTTTGGCCATCCCAATATGTCTTCGAATCTCAGTGTCACATTTACCATTCATTGTGAGAACACTTCCCAGATATTTAAATTTCTGTGCCTGATTGATTTTATTGTTCCTGATCTCTAAATCACATTTTTGGCTCATCTTTCTACTGATAACCATGCATTCTGTCTTCTTGTAGCTTATGCTTAGTTCCTTCTTCTCGCTCTCAATTGTTACCTTCTGTAGGAGGTTTTGTAATTTCCTTTTCCCTGTCTGCTATCAGCATGTCTCATCTGCGTATCTTATGTTGTTAAGACTGTGGCTACCCATGATGCATCCTGGTAGGATTTCCAATTCTCTCAGAATTGCCTCACTGTATCGGTTGAATAAGTCCAGTGAGAAGGCACATCCTTGCCATACTCCCCTTTCTATTTTTGTATATCTGTTGAACTCATTTTCTATCTGTATGCAGGCAGTTTACTGCCTGTATAGGTTCTTGATTAATCTTTCCCAAATATATCAAGGTTGCTGTGCATTTCAACAGCTCTTTGTGGTGTACTTTGTCGAATGCCTATGTGTAGTCTATAAAACATAGGTACATGTCCTTCTGCATTTGTATTGCTCTTTCTGATAACATTCTGAGCATGAATATTGTGTTTTCTGTTCTGGTGTCTTTAATGAACTCACACTGTTCTTGTCCTATCTATTTTTTTCTGCTTCTGATTTCTTGGCCATTTTGAATTTATTGCTTTCTTTATATGTTGTCCACCTAATTTACATGTATGTCTTTGATTGGCTCCAAAGAGTGAGATTCAAAAACTAATTGTTCTCGTTTATGTTATTTTCTTGTTTTTTTATTATTATTTCGATTCACATCTTTATGGAGATTTCTTTTATTATCCTTGTTCTACTTCCTCCCTCTTTGTTGTTTTTATACAATTTTAATATGTCCGTTTTGTTAGCATTAATGAAGTTTTGTACCCTTCATAGATTATTTAAATATATATATATAAAATGGGAAAGATGTTTATAGACCAGTGGCGCTTAACTTTTTTTGAGTCATGGTCCCCCATATGAACTTGCCTTTCATAGACAGACAAGCAGATACAGTCTGACTGGTTTTTCACAATGCTTGCACATGCATTTCTCCTTAATGCACCATCATGTACACTGCACACACATTTCTTTTCAGCTAGCCATGCTTGAAAGAAATTGTGGTAAATTAATCCTCACCAGTAGATGAGAAGATAATCAAGCCGTGTTAAATGGTGGAAAATGAGATTTATTATTTACTTTTATGTAGTGGTAAAAGATGGTGATCATGCAGAGAATGATGACACATCTTTAAGTGGTAATCAGGGAGACAACAGTAAGTCAAGAGATGCCTATCTGGTGGCATTGTAAGCAGTGGCTGGATGCATATGTTTTTAAGCAGTGGGCAGTGGCTGGATGCATATGTTTTCAAGCAGTGGAAGGATGCCTATCTGGTGGCATTGCATATGTTTTTTAAGCGGTGGCTGGATGCATATGTTTTCAAGCAGTGGAAGGATGCCTATCTGGTGGCATTGCAAGCAGTGGCTGGATGCATATGTTTTCAAGCATCTGGTGGTGGAAGGATGCCTATCTATCTGGTGGCATTGTAAGCAGTGGCTGGATGCATATGTTTTTAAGCAGTGGAAGGATGCCTATCTGGTGGCATTGTAAGCAGTGGCTGGATGCATATGTTTTCAAGCAGTGGAAGGATGCCTATCTGGTGGCATTGTAAGCAGTGGCTTGATGCATATGTTTTCAAGCAGTGGAAGGATGCCTATCTGGTGGCATTGTAAGCAGTGGCTGGATGCATATGTTTTCAAGCAGTGGAAGGATGCCTATCTGGTGGCATTATGTTGGTGGCTGGATGCATATGTTTTCAAGCAGTGGAAGGATGCCTATCTGGTGGCATCAGTGGCTGGATGCATATGTTTTCAAGCAGTGGAAGGATGCCTATCTGGTGGCATTGTAAGCAGTGGCTGGATGCATATGTTTTCAAGCAGTGGAAGGATGCCTATCTGGTGGCATTGTAAGCAGTGGCTGGATGCATATGTTTTCAAGCAGTGGAAGGATGCCTATCTGGTGGCATTGTAAGCAGTGGCTTGGATCTGGTGGCATTGTTTTCAAGCAGTGGAAGGATGCCCATCTTTCAAGCAGTGGCTGGATGCCTATGTTTTCATATGTTTTTAAGCAGTGGAAGGATGCCTATCTGGCATTGTAAGCAGTGGCTGGATGCATATGTAAGCAGTGGAAGGATGCTATCTGGTGGCATTGTGGCTGGATGCATATGAAGCAGTGGAAGGATGCCTATCTGGGTGGCATTGTAAGCAGTGGCTGATGCATATGCTTATCTTTTATGGCAATGGCTGGATGGAAGGATGCTATCTGGTGGCATTGTAAGCAGTGGCTGGATGCATATGTTTTCAAGCAGTGGAAGGATGCCTATCTGGTGGCATTGTAAGCAGTGGCTGGATGCATATGTTTTTAAGCAGTGGAAGGATGCCTATCTGGTGGCATTGTAAGCAGTGGCTGGATGCATATGTTTTTAAGCAGTGGATTGATGCCTATCTGGTGGCATTGTGCTGGTGGCTGGATGCATATGTTTTCAAAAGCAGTGGAAGGATGCCTATCTGGTGGCATTTGTAAGCAGTGGCTGGATGCATATGTTTTCAAGCAGTGAAGGATGCCTATCTGGTGGCATTGTAAGCAGTGGCTGGATGCATATGTTTTCAAGCAGTGGAAGGATGCCTATCTGGTGGCATTGTAAGCAGTGGCTGGATGCATATGTTTTCAGTGGAAGGAATCTGGTGGCAGTGGCTGGATGATGCCTATCTGGTGGCATTGTAAGCAGTGGCTGGATGCATATGTTTTTTCAAGCAGTGGAAGGATGCCTATCTGGTGGCATTGGAAGGATGCCTAGTGGCTGGATGCATATGTTTTTAAGCAGTGGAAGGATGCCTATCTGGTGGCATTGTAAGCAGTGGCTGGATGCATATGTTTTAAGCAGTGGAAGTGGGATGCTATCTGGTGGGAAGGAGTGGCTGGATGCATATGTTTTCGGTGGAAGGATGCCATCTGGTGGCATTGTAAGCAGTGGCTGGATGCATATGTTTTCAAGCAGTGGAAGGATGCCTATCTGGCATTGTAAGCGGTGGCATTGTTTTTAAGCAGTGGAAGGGATGCAGTGGCTGGATGCATATGTTTTCAAGCAGTGGAAGGATGCCTATCTGGTGGCATTGTAAGCAGTGGCTGGATGCATATGTTTTCAAGCAGTGGAAGGATGCCTATCTGGTGGCATTGGCAGTGGCTGGATGCATATGTTTTTTAAGTGGAAGGATGCCTATCTGGTGGCATTGTAAGCAGTGACTGGATGCATATGTTTTCAAGCAGTGGAAGGATGCCTATCTGGTGGCATTGTTTTTAAGCAGTGGTGGCTGGATGCAGTGGCTGGATGTTTTCAAGCAGTGGAAGGATGCCTATCTGGTGGCATTGTAAGCAGTGGCTGGATGCATTTGTTTTAAGCAGTGGAAGGATGCCTATCTGGTGGCATTGTAAGCAGTGGCTGGATGCATATGTTTTAAGCAGTGGAAGTATGCCTATCTGGTGGCATTGTAGGATGCCTATCTGGTGGCTTGATGCATATGTTTTAAGCAGTGGAAGGATGCCTATCTGGTGGCATTGTAAGCAGTGGCTGGATGCATATGTTTTCAAGCAGTGGAAGGATGCCTATCTGGTGGCATTGTAAGCAGTGGTTTTTATTGTTTCCTTTTTTTAAATATTGTACAGACTATTACACTTTTGTCCTCAATTGACTCTGAAGAGTGAGGATCGAAAAAATGGTTAGTATCTTGCTTTTTTTTTGATGATATTGTTAAGGGTGAAGGAAGGAGAACAAGATTGTTTTGATTCCCCCCTCTTTATGTTCATTTCTTTTATTATCCTGGCTCTTTCACCATTTTGTTGTCTTTTTTTATATACAATTTTAATATATCTGTTTTGTTAGTATTAATGAAGTTTTGTAGCCCTCATAGATTATTTAAATAAAGTTATATAAAATGGGAGAGATGTTTACAAAGCAGTGATTCTTAACCTTTTTTGAGTCAAAGTCCCCCATAATTACTAGTCTTTCATGAACAATCAGATACTCACAGTCTGACTGGTTTTTCACAACACTGGTACATACATTTCTCCTTAATGCTTCCTCATGTACATTGCACACACATTTTTTTTTCAGCCAGCCATGCGTCAAAGAAATTATAGTAAATTAATCCTCACCAGTAAATGAGAAGATAATCAAGCCATGATAAAACGTGGAAAATGAGAATTATTATTTGCTCTTAACATATTTAATGTCAGGGCACTTATAGTCATTATTTTTTAAGGTAGTGTTTGCTATATTTATAAAATACATCTTTGCTGGAAGAGTTATTATTAATTCTATATTCTATAGAGGAGGGTATGTGTTTGATTATGGATGGATGGTGGGTGATTAGAATTTGGGTGGATATATATTGTATTTGTATTTTTTTACATGTAGCGTTGGTATGAATTATTGACTAAGTCTAGTGTTACATCAAGGAAATTACCTTGATGTAACACTAGACTTAGTCAAATATATTAAACATAACAGTGATAGTAAGAAAAAAATAGAAACAGAAAAATCATTTGGTACACCTTCCCTCATTTAACCAAATGGTTAGTACTAAGTTAGGGCAGAAGTTTCTCAATTTAAATGAAAAACACTTCCCCAGAAATAATCATCTAAGTAAGATTTTTAATAAAAATACACTTAAATTAAGCTATAGTTATACAGATAATCTTGAAAATATTATTAAAAGTACAATAATAAAAAAAAAGTTCATAAAAATAGTTGTAGAGTTTGGAGAGAACTGGAGCCAGCTCAGGAGCACATTTCTTTAGGATGATGGCTGAGATCCCATCACATCCACTTGCCTTGTGGGAGTCTAACTTAGAAATTATATCTGAGACCAGTGACAGGGTTATGCTAATATCACTTGGTAAAGCCTCTATTCTAGTGGGGAAATCAGGTGTGGGTACTCCAAATGAGTTCAGTGTTATGTTGGAAGAGAATTTCTGAGCAAAGCATTCAACCTTATCTGCTGGAGATGTCAGGACTTCGAAATGATTGAATAGAGGAGGGATTGAGAATTTGCTGTTGTTCAGCACGCTCTTGCAGAGCCACCAATAATCTCATTATGAGCAGAGACAGATGTCAGTTGCAATCAGACTTGCCATTCTGGTACAGCCAGGAAAAGTAATTCCTGTGGGCTATAGTGGTCAAGCCTACAGGTGAGAACCAAGGAGATGAACATGATTTAACTTGATATTTACTTGCTGGAATGAAATCATCGATGCTGGCTTTCACCCAGGAGGACACCTCAGACACGCATTTTTGACAGGAGAATTAAAAACTTAAATTCCAAGGGATATCATGAAGGAAATCACAGAATGAGTCCCAATCCACTTGTTGATAACAGAAAGATATTTTGTTGATAGGATTTATTAAGAGTTATGCAATTGCAGAACTAGAAGCATTCACAAGTGTATGCAATTTTTTATGGAAATTATTAACAAGCATATGCAAATTTTTATGTAAATTATTACATGCAAATAATAGTATGCAAATTTTCCTAATGCCCTTGATATATCTTAGTATGTACTGATCAATCTTAGACTTCAACCTCTTATATTTTTCTAGCAATATATTCAGGATCACAGAAATTTGTAATTATGATTAGCTTTTTCCTCATTCACAAATGATTAATCTCTGTCAAGGTTTATAATAAGCATAACAACTTTTTATTGCTACCTTGCGCAGATAAGGTAGTTTCATGAGCTAGTTTCCTTTACTCATTAAGTCATTACTCTACCACCCATTGTGACATGCAAGATATAAAACTTTATCAAAATGGGTAGAGGGAAAATTGAACTCATGCCTTTCAGTATGAATGTAAAATCAACAGAAACTACCTCAGCTACAATTTCAACTCTTTCCATTTTCATTTTCTTTGCTGATGATAACCAGTGTGCCACTTTGCATCTCTAAAACAAACATTAATAAGTAATTTAATTAATAAGCACTTGAATAATTTGAAATACCATCTATCTAATTAGGAGGCTTTGAGCTTATTAAGAAACTATCCCCATAAAAGTTTACTGAGGGTACTAGTGTTTGACCCTCACTTGGCTTCAGGTTGCTTCAGATATTAATTAGGTACTTAATTAATTCCTTCAATGCCCAAATTATATATATATATATATATATATATGCTACATCTTCCAGATTTTTTAGTTTTTCTTTGCTGTATAATATTTTGGTGCTATCTACTAAAATTTGTCTTATGTTAATATTAGTTTGGGCTATTTGTGATGTCTTGATTGCAACTGCTTCCATAATTTTTAATTTTTCTCTGCATTCTGGGAGCTGCTGTAATCAACATATTACAAATAACCAAAACTACTATTAACATAACACAAATTTTAGTAGACTCTTCACAAATAAGATATATATATATATATATATATATATATATATATATATATATATATATATATATATATATATAATAAAAGAAAGAAAACAGCAAGATATATAATCTGGTGTTCTTATAGATATTTTTATTTTTACAAAATAGTGCTCAATGTAAATTTACAGAACATTAATATTATAAATTAATTGATTTAAAATATGGGTTTTTCGCTACACAATTCTAACCATGTTTCAAAAATGGAAGCTAAAAGCCACGAATTTAATTTTGTGATTAAATTAAAGACATTAGTTCCATTTCATCCTCAAGCGAATTTTGGAGTAACTTTTTTATAATTACTGGGTTTTAAATACACAGTTAAAACAAAATTCATGTTTCCAAGGTTACAGATAAATCTATTTTTCTAGACAGGGGTGGCTGGGTTTTTCATATATCTATAATTTAATGTATCAGTTATTGCTACGTTTGGGTCGTGGGAAGGGATGCATTTTTCAATGAAATCTAACTTCCGTTAAAGCCTGTCGTCTAGATTTTTCTTTTTAAATTATATTGTTAACGGCTAAAATTCTTATGGAAATGAAATGGAACTAATGTCTTTAAATCAATTAATTTATAATATATATATATATATATATATATATATATATATATATATATATAGGGTGACCCCAAAAAATGGGAATCTTTGAAGTGCATATTGCCAGACATGAGCAAGTGGCAACACTGCGAGACAGTGACCTTGAGCAAGTAAACATTTGGCCATTTAGAATTCAAGATGAAATTTACAGTATCCCAGCTGAGATGTTGCAGCAGTCAATGAGGAATCTCAACAGCAGATTTCAAGAATGCATTCATACAGGAGGACGCCATCTACAGGACGTAATTTTTAAAAAATGAAAATTCCATCATTGTTTCTTAAATGGCATGTTTTAAGGTTTCAATTACTATGAATAAAATTTTTTTTTTTCCATCACTCTTGGTTTTATTGGATTGTTTAAAAGTTCCCAATTTTGGGTCACCCTGTATCTATGTATAAGGACAACAGGAAAACTTAGCTGACAAATTTCATCCTTTGAGGCACTTTATCAAAACAAATGCAAGTATTTTATTTTGCAACAAAATTATCTTTTGGCTACAAAATAAAATACTTACATTTCACTTGATAAAGTCTATCGGAGGACAAAACGCATTTGCTAAAATAAGTTTTACTTTTGTCCTTATTCCATACTGTCTGTAGTAAAAAAATTTCACATCCGCTCCAATGTATTTTATTCATAAGGGAGAAAATCTCTTATGTGTCCAGGCTCTTTACAGATTCTCTGTGAAAACATGGGTAGTTCTTGTATTGGACTATTTGGGCTGGAAGATCTCTCATTTTGTGCTCGCCTGTTAGTCCTGGAATGGAAGTATCTTGTCCTTCTTGAGTCTGAATGTGAGTCTTCCAGATTTATTTCTGGATGTACCCACTTCTGGGGCATTGATCACTCATCAGGATCGTCTGGAGTTGTCAGGGTTTTGGATGTTAATCCCCCTGAAATGTCTGATGGAGGTGCAATGGAAGCCGTGTCATCATCCTGGGCTAATGTGTCAGGAGTGATTCCGGTACAGTGATCTCCAGATTGGTTTTCTGTGTCGATTATTCTTTGAAAACTGGCTACTCCATTAGGTACCCCGAAAAGTATCCCCTAGAACTGGTACAGCCAGCCAACTGCTTCAAATGCAGTGTAGGGTCTGTCTTTTGACTTAATGGCCACCTGATGATAAGCACTTTTCAAATCTAATGTGCTGAAAATATTATATTTAACTATTTCACATAGCATTTTGCCTATGTGTGGCAACGGAAAAGCATCCAGAAGAGTAAACTGGTTGTCTGAGAGTAATCGATAACCATCCTTTTTTTTGCGAGGGGGGGAGTTCTGTATTTGTTATTAATACTTGGGCCCTCCATAGTGACGTTCTTGGCTCAATTATTCTTTCTTGAAGCATTCTTTTTATTTTGCACCTTATAAATTGTTTGTCGTCATGCAAATAACGTCGACTCTTAATAGCTATTGGCTTACACTCCTTTGTCAGGTTTTCAAAAAGTGAGGGGTACGGAATGTTGGCTACAGTCAGTCCGAAAATCTTTAATAGTTTATCTCCGCCGAACAGGATTTCTACGCTAGAGTATTGCTGGAAAAAAATCATGAAAGTTATGAGTGTAGATTTAGACCGCAGTAGTAACATGTCCGTTTGGTTGATGCAGCAGTGACAGGTTGTTCTGGGATGTTTAAAGTTGGGACATCCTGGCCAGAAGAGTAAGTCGAATCATCATAGAGAGGAGGGATAGTAGGAACAGGTTGTTTTAGAGTGGCGCCCACAGTATCGGGTTGAAAATACGAGCTGGACTGTTGTATAGCAAGCTTGCAAGTATAAGCTAGTTCATAAGTAGCTTTCAAGCTAAGGTTCTTATTTTCAAGAAGGCGTTGCCTTGCCTGAACATTGCGTAGGTCATTTTCGAAGGCGTCTAGAATATGTTCCTCTTGTGCCCCCAAAGTGGTCATGGGATGAAAATTGCAGTCCCTGTTTAATGTCTGAAGGGTCTTTAGGAAATGATCCAATGTTTTGCCAGATTCCTGTCGCCGGGTAGCAAGTATATGTCGGGCAAATAGTTCATTTTTGGGCTTCATATAGGCAGTGTGTAATCTTTCAATCGCTTCTTCATAAGTTTTACAGTCTACAATGATATCGTTAGTTGAATAAGACACATCGTTAATCAGAAGCGCATGCTTGTTAATGCTTGGCCGTCCAGTGCTTTCTGCATTCTGTTGAGGTTTCTTCTAGACTCGATGAATTACTTAATTATGATTATTTCAAATCCTCCTAATTATTTCTCTACATATATATATATATATATATGCATATATTACATCAAAAACATGTAAAAAAACATGCTACACAAGTGCAATCATGTTTCGATTTATATTAACACATCTCATCAGCCTGATGATATGCATCGAAACATGATTGCATTTGTGTAGCATTTGTTTTACATGTTTTTGATGTAATAACCTAAAATAAAGAATATTGCTGTATTTTTGTATTGAGCCCACTTTTAATTTGAATGTTACGAACGTCAGAATTGGACTCTATTCATTCTCATTTTACATGGATATATATATATATATATATATATATATATATATATATAGATAGATAGATAATATTAGTGGTCATATATATATATATATATATATGTATGCATGTATAAATTTCCAAGAGGCTAGAATCCAGGTAGAGCTCAATGTCCAGGACAGAGCAAGAATATAATATAAAAGGCTCAAACACTAATATTCCATGGTTATAATTTATTACATTGGAATTGTAATCACAATCAAATTTATCTGTTCATGATTACAATGTAATAAATTATAACCACGGAATATTAGTATTATATATATATATATATATATATATATATATATATATATATATATATATATATATATATATATATATGTATATATGTGATTCTTTAGATGAGGCTACTTCAGTTGCAGTATATGTGGTGTCCCTACAACACTGATATATATGATATATAATCATATATTCCCCTAATAAGTTGTAATTTCTTGAAAAATATCTAGCATCATCTAGTATATATGGCATATTATAAATGAATGATATAATGGGCAAAAATCGATGATTACCTTACGCACAATTTCAAGAATATATATTGTATTTTATATGTGGATGCATACTCAGGTGGTGTGTACATCCTAAAAGTCTTTGTTCTTTTCAGCATCCATCAAATAACATCCAGACATCTAATTTAAGCCTGAAAAAGAAAAAGTTATCAGAAGTCTGCAGCAGGAAGTGAATTTCTCTCAGCAGGTGCTGATTCAGTTATAGTTTTCTATAGGAGAAGAAATAAAATGAGAGAGACAGGCAATGTTTAGCAGTCAGCTTTGGCAATGGCTAATTAACTCAGAAAGATTAAATGAGTCAAATGTTGACCATCTGGTTCCTGGAGGAAGCGAAAACAGCAAGAATATGGTCAGTATCCTCATAACTTATTATCTGTGTGCAGAAAAACACCTGTTACTAAATTTGCTCTTCAATTCAACGGTGAAGTCGAGAGATGAAACATTTTTCGTTATTCAATGAATTATCCAGTCTAATATCTTAATCTTTGTTGTTTTGATCAGATTTCAGCCAATGTAAACTTTGACATTTTAAATATGCTATGAAGTTGAGAGATAAAGCATATTTCCTTATTGAATGACTTTTGTTTTTAATCATTTTACTGCAACCAAAGCAATAAAGCAGAAGGGGTTATTGAATGTGGGAGAATATGAAAAAGAAAAAAAAAAAAAACACTATAAAGGAGAAAGGACAATAAAAGAACAGTAATTAAGAAGACAGAAGATAACAGCTGACATTTAAATTTTTGAAGATCAAAATTGGCTGTAAAGCAAGAAACCAGTTCTACAAGTGAGAAGTACAAGAGAAGAGACTGTTAGTACAGAACTTATGTTTATATCTAACCATTTCAACTGTAAAATGATGCAACCTAGTTAGCAATCTAGTATTGATATGATACAAAAATGTGTCACAAAGCCAAAATGTGGGATAAGTGAAGGCTGGTCTTCAATCTGTCTTATCTTACACTTAGCCACAATTACTGACCCAAACATACTACAGTATTCCTTACACCAAAACAACACATCTTACTACAGCCACCATAATACCTCAGAGTCTCTATGAAGTCTCAACAACAATGAAAGTAACATTTATTTTAATATAATACAAAAATATGGCACAAAGCCAAGAGAGATGCATAAGCAAAGGCTGGTCTTCAATTTGTGTTATCTTAAACTTAGCTAACCATGATTATTGATCCAAACATACCACAGTATTCCTTACACCAAAACAACACATTCTTACATACCATTCCTACTACATCCACCATAATACCTCAAAATACCAAGGAGGAAAGCTTATTAGAACAGTTGCCATGAAAATATTTATAGAAAAGACAGATGGAAGCCATGCCAATCTAATAGTACACTTGAATTCATAAAGTCTCAGTATCAAAGAGAAAAGCAATATTTATTTTTTAAAAATACAAAATGTGATACAAAGCCAAAAAGGGGATAAGTGAAGGCTGGTTTTCAATCTGTGTTATCTTAAAATTTAGCTAGCCACAATTACTGACCCAAACATACCACAGTATTCCTTAAACCAAAACAACACATTCTTACTTACCATTCTTACTACAGTCACCTTAATACCTTAGAGTCTCTATGTAGTTCTAACTAGTTCCCATATGTACAATTTGTCTGGGGCAGGGTGAATAAAAATAACTACATTTAAAATAGAAACCCTAATGAATACTTACAATGGACACAATTTATATAAAAGAAACTAAACAAAATAGTGTTAGTAATAAAAACCCGTACAATCCTTAAATGTGGCAGACTATTGGTTTCATCTTTGTTGTCATATTTATTATGTTTTGACCGTTGTACGCTCTGGCCTTCTTCAGGTGGTTGGGATGTCAAACTGAACCCTTTATTTCGCTCACTGGGGTTGACTGTTCTAGTTCCACATGCCATGTTTAATGGATGTCAGTTGTCAGATGTTTCCTGTTAATTCCTCTCTCCAAGTTCTCCACTTCTTTAATCAGGTATTGAACTCACACTCTTTGGGTCCTGTCACTGGCTCTAACTAACGCCTTTATCCACTGTGCCATGTGTCCTTGAGGCTGAGACGTTGTAATAAATATGGCGATAAAGATGAGGACAATAGTCCGAACAATGTAAATAGTGTACATAATACCTCATCTCAAAAATATAAACAGAAACTTGAATTGAATTCTATAGATATGAAAGAGGACGCCAATTAGTTGCAAAATCAGTCAGAATAAATGAATTTTTGACAAAAATGAGCAGACTGGCAAATTAGATATAAAGAACAATCATTTGACCAAACACTCAAGCACACACACATCGAAATATAAATGAAAAAACAAAAAATATTTGAATAAATGAAAAAGAGCTGCAGTATTTAACAGAAAACTGACATCTCTGTCACCTAAAGAAGGAGGGGACGGGGAATGAAAATAGGGAAAGTTCATTAGAACAATTATCATGAAAGTATTTATAGAAAAGGCATGGGAAAACTATGTTATGGTGATGGGCAGGTAACCAAATTCTTATCCAGACTATTATTTGTAACCGTTTGAATTTCTGGGATGAGGAGTTATCATTATTTAAACTATTTATATGCAGCCTATTTTCCTCACCTTTTTTCTTGTTATTACAATGTTTCGGCTGTTGTGTCCTCTGGCATTCATCAGATATATAACATCAAAGATGAGGACAATAGTCCACATGTAAATAGTATCTCTAAGTTTGTTGTTTTGATTACATTGCAACCAATGTATTCTTTGACTTTTTAAATATACTCTGAAGTTATGAGACTGCTAGAAGAGGGATGGGCTTCGTCAGGCCCTCTTTCTTAAGACACACCAATGATGCTATGGCCACACTGGTTTATAAGACTTGTAACATGACAGTTGTGAAATTAAGAATTTTATATTATTTCATATATCATTCAGACTCGTATCTTCATATTTGTTCCTTGCATAGAAACCAATGTGTTCTTCAGCCTTTTCAGCTCTATGTTGGATCTGTTAATTCTTAAATTTTTTTATCAGCTGAACAAGAACACATATCTGAGACATCTCACCTGAAGATTTAACTACTTGAGCTTATCTTTTTGGATTTATGGATTTAAAAATTGTAATGAAAATGTAAAAAGAAACCTGCATTGAAGGAAAGCTGAAGAACATATCAATTGAAATTTTGAAATAAAAACAAAAAAGATAAGGATACTAGTTCAAGTAATTTGTGGAATATTAATTAGATATGAGCTAAAATATTAATAGTACAGGATAATAATAATAATAATAATAATAATAATAATAATAATAATAATAATAATAATTTTTTTTTTTTTTTTTTGTTAGTGGAAAGTGTCATTTTGCCATTTTTAACCTTAGGTCCCTGGGTGGGACCCGGAAAGAAATGTGTAAATTCCAAAAATCAAAGAAAATAAAAATAATAATAATAATAATAACACAGGAAAATTCTTGTCGACAAACATAAATGAGGTAATGTGAAATTTGTTAATATATTTACCTGAAGAAGTACATTCGAAGGATGAAATGTGTCATATAGGGTTTTTTCCATTTGTTCATTCAATTATCCAAATGTAAAGAGTGAGAAAGATGATAAGGAAAACTTGAATTGACACTATTTACATTATTCGGACTATTGGTTTCATCTTTGTTGTCATATTTATTATGTTTTGACCATTGTACGCTCTGGCCTTCTTCAGGTAGTTGGGATGTCAAACTGAACCCTTTATTTCGCTCACTGGGGTTGACTGTTCTAGTTCCACATGCCATGTTTAATGGATGTCAGTTGTCAGATGTTTCCTGTTAATTCCTCTCTCCAAGTTCTCCACTTCTTTAATCAGCTATTGAACTCACACTCTTTGGGTCCTGTCACTGGCTCTAACTAACGCCTTTATCCACTGTGCCATGTGTCCTTGTGGCTGAGACGTTGTAATAAATATGGCGATAAAGATGAGGACAATAGTCCGAACAATGTAAATAGTGTACATAATACCTCATTTCAAAAATATAAACAGAAACTTGAATTGAATTCTATAGATATGAAAGAGGACACCAATTAGTTGCAAAATCAGTCAGAATAAATTAATTTTTGACAAAAATGAGCAGACTGGCAAATTAGATATGATGAACAATGAGTGAAGTGTTGAGGTGGTGCATTATTACTATAGTTTAGTCATTCAATTACGCAGCATATTATTGGAAACATAGAGATTGGGAAAATACAGACAGATGGTAATGGACTGAGATAGACAGGCAGACAGACAGATGGGAATGAGCTGAGATAGACAAGCAGATGGAAATGGGCTGAGACAGACGGGTAGACAGACAGACAGATAAGGATGGGCTGAGATAGACAGGCAGACAGACTGACAGAAACAGCAAGATTTAGACAGACAGATTGGAATGGGCCAAGATAGACACACAGACAGGAGCAGGCCAAGATTGACAGGCAGACAGACAGACAGACAGATGGGAACAGAGAGAGAAAGACAGACAGATGGGAACAGACAGAGAAAGACAGACAGGCAGATGAGAATGGACAAAGGTAGACAGACAGGCAGATGAGAATGGACAGAGGTAGACAGACAGACAGATGAGAATGAAGAGAGATAGACAGGCAAACAGACAGACAGATGAGAATGGACAGAGGTATAGACAGGCAGGCAAAATGATGCGAATGGACTGAGATAAACATATAGACAAAACAGACTCAGACAGACAGGCAAGCAGACAGATGTTAATAGACTAAGACAGACATACTGGCAGATAAATAGCAAAGAACTGGAACAGACATACTGACTGATGCGATTGACCTGGGACAAATTTACAGACAGTAGTAAAAGAACTGAGTTAGACAAAAAAAAAAAAAATCCATGGGAGGCTGATCATATCAGCCTAAAAAAGATCAATAGATAGAAATTCCACCCACTTACCAATGAGATACATTGGCAGATAAAAAAAAAAGTGTCTAGACATGAGTATAAATTAGACTTGGCCCACCCAACAGCAACCAAATCTGAGAGAGTGAAAAAGAGACTTGGATTTCTGATTCCTCAGTTTCTTTGATACTTCCTAAAAGCGTCAAGTTTAAGGAGAAAGTGAATGTTCCAACCTTTCATCTTACTTGGCTGGTTTTCTGTACATTTTCTTGTACTATTTTTCTTAAATACTTTTCGCTTATTTGCAAGGCAAAAACACTTTAACAGGAGGAGAAAAAGTTAAAAAATAGGAGAAAAAAGCAAATAGAATTTTTTTTAGTTTTGCAAATTTAATTTTTTCTTTGTTAATTTTTTATTTCTCTTTGAATTTTAATCATTTCTTAATTTTCTTATATTTTGAAGTTTTTGTTCTTCTTTCCAGTTTTCTTCATTTTTTTTCTTTTCCATTAAGTATATTTTTTTCATTTCCTGCTCTTTTTTCTTCCTGTTTTCTTTTTTTTCCACTTTTCTTTTTTTCATTCTTCCTTCCATTTTTCTACATTTTCCTCTTTTTCTTCTTTTTTTTTTATGCTTTCTGTTTTCTCCATTTTCAGTTTTTTGTCTTTTCTTTTCGTCTTTCTTCTTTTTCATCATTTTTATTCCTCCTTACAATTTTCTTTTTTGTCATCTTTCCTCTTTTTCAACTTTTTTATTCTTCCTTCCAGTTTCTCTTTCCATTATCATCTTTTTCATTCTTCCTTCCAATTTCTTATTTTCCTTCTTTTTCATCTTTTTCATTCCTCTCTCCATTTTTTCTTTTTTATTATTCTTCTTTTTCATTTTTTCATTCTTCCTTCCAATTTTCTTCTTTTTCATTTTTTCATTCTTCCTTCCAATTTTCTTCTTTTCCATCTTTTTCATTCTTTCTTCCAATTTTCTTCTTTTCCATCTTTTTCATTCTTTCTTCCAATTTTCTTCTTTTCCATCTTTTTCATTCTTCCCTCCAATTTTCTTCTTTTTCATTCATACTTGCAATTTTCTTCATTTTCTTCTTTTTTCACATTTTCATTTCCCTTCCAATTCTCTTTTTCTATTTTTTCATTCTTCCTTCCTTTTTCCTTCTTTTACTACCATTTCTCCTTTTTCATTCTTGTACAAAATTATTCATTTTTGATTTTATCTCTCCATTGTTTGCCTGCTTGCTATTTTCATTCCATCCTCCTTTCTTTCAATTTTTCTTTCTGAATCTCCCCAAACAAGTTGCCCCCACCCTCTTTAGATCAGATACTAAAAATACTGCTTCTCTGTCTATAAAAAATATAAATTATGTTCATTTAATAATTCAGAAAGCTTTTATCTCCAATAACCTTCCTCTCGTCAGCTATTTCAAAATTAGTGTTGTCTTTGCATGTACCAAGGCTATTAAAAAATGGCCTCAGTCCTTTTGTTCTGTTCTCTGTCCAATTGACAGATATCTTGATAAAAGTGCTATAGCCACTTTATATGCTCAAGCAGAAGTAGCAGTAAAATGGCTGTTACATTCATCTTCATAAAGGCCAGTGATATATATAATTATATAATGTTATTTTACATACAGACATATGTAAAGATATATAGAATTGTATCTGTATGTGAATATTGTTTTGTGAGAAATCTTGCATCTACACCCAAAGAGTTATGCCTCAGCTGCTGATGGCAATGTAGCATCTTCTATGGCTGTACAGGCCCACATGAGAATGACAATCTTGATTGCCATGAATGCATGTGAAGACACTCTCCTCCGATGTTGCCTTTGTCGTTTTCTTTCTGTTGGGCATGTTTCACCTTGGTGGCAAGCCTCCATTTCTCCTCTCCTTGATCTAGCTCTCAGTGGAACTCATGCCTCCAGCATCAGCTGAGAGTGTAGAGTCAAAGTAGACTTTAGAAGGAACCAGCAACCTAATTCTAAACAGGAAACAATGGATAAACTTTTACTCCTGTTCAAAAGACCGAGAAGGAGTGTGAACTGGACGATATTCAAACCTATCTATTCCTATATATGTATATAATAATATGTAAAATAATATGTAAAATGTTTGTGTTAGCATTATTTTGATGTTTTTGATTTTTTGATTAAAAAAGTTCAATTCTTTCTTAAATGCAATTATGAAATTTATTTGGTTATAAACATTTGCAATGATCTGATAAAGGCATCATGTTAGCTTTCATTGAATATTTTTATTTTTAATGATTGAAAAAAAAAAGGAAATTTTTTCTAACAAATGACGTTGGAAGAATAGCAGTTTGTTAGATAACTTAAATAAAAAAAATGGGTTCTTAAATCCAAAGGTCAAAAATCACTCTCAAAAGTTGAAACTAACAGGAATGTAAATGAAAATGTGTGAAAAATATCTGTATCCAAAACATACAACTGTTATCTTTCCCAAATATCCACATAAACTGTTTCTCTTACTCTGTAACCCTCTACCTCGAGTGGCTCTCGGGTCTTGTACAGGGTGAACATTATTGTAAAACAAAAAATATCAATGAAAATTGGGCACAAACTTTAGCAATAATCTGATAAAAGCATCATGGTAACTTTCAAGGAATATTTTTATTTCTAATGAATAAAATTTTTTTCTTGAAAATGACTGTGGAAGAATAGCAATTTTCAGATTCCAAAAAAAAACCCCCAAAAACTGGAATCCTAATTCCAAAGGTCAGAAATCAATCCCACAAGTTCAAAGTCAAAACTACCATGAGCGTAAATCAAAAATCTGTATCCACACCATACAACTGTTTTCTTCACTCACAAAGAATAGTGAAACCTGTCATCCAAATTAACGTTCTTTCATTTTTAGCAGTATATTTATTTTCATCTACCAACCTGAATATAAGAGAAATCTTATTAACTTTTAGCCCTCTGCAGGTGACTATTTTTGCCAAGCAGAATGATAGTCCTGCCAATGCAAGTTGAATTTGAATATCTTAGTTGTGTAGTCATATCCTTCTATGGCAACACCTAAAACAATCTTGACTGAAATTGAGAGCCAGGCTACTGCAATTTCAAATATATAGAACTAATATATATAAAAAACTATATTTTAATGGGATTCCATATATAGGAATTAATATTTATAAATGATGCAGAGTGCTAAACGTTAATAAAAAAATATGCTCTCTAAGTAGTGATCTTTTATTGGGTTAAGAAAGGCTGTTATAGGGATACAGAAGGTGATTATCTCCCTTTGGTGGAGATAAATCATATAAGTCATGTGACTGGCATTTAGTGACATCACCTTATACAGTGATGAGAATGGCCAGTCACCCAGATGGTTTACAGTAGCCAAACCAAGAGGTTGCTCTCTTTATCCGGGCCCCACATTATTTGGGCAGAGGCTAAATTCTGCCTCTTACAAGTCCATAGTGCTGTTTCATTTTGGGAATATATCTTCCCCAGATATATAAAGAAACTCTGGCTCACAGTCCTCAATTTGTGAAAACTTGCCATTTCCCCATCATGGAATATATCCTTGCCTGGGACATAGATGAATCTGGCCTGCTTGAAACTGGAGTCCTAAACATTGCTTCTCCAGAAACATAGAAGAATCTCCATATTATATGTAAGACCCTATCTTTTCATTCTTCTTACATTCTGCTTGCTGTGTAGATATACATGATATATATTTCTCTGCATGGGACACATGTAAATATGTATATATAATTTTGTTTAGGGTATGTTGTAATGGTGTAAAAGTATCTCTGAGAACAAGCCATGTTTTTTTTCAGCCATTCTGTTCCATTCGTGAATTATGGCATTATTATATCACGGATATAATGATGCCCATAATGGGGGATATACAAATGGAAGAATTAATCTTTCTTCCATAGCTCTCTCCCATTATACTGTGATTGGTTGAGACTAGTAGGTCAGTGCAAAAATTGCTATATTTCAAGGCCTGCTAAAATAGAACCAGTCATGATTTCTTTTGTGACAAACAGCCAGAAAAATCAAATTTTTTTTTTGTGGTAAGACTCTTTCCTTCTACATTGCAACAAATAGAACTGACAATAAATAAGAAAGAATTAATAATAATGCATTAAGTTTTTGACACTCAGTGAAAAATAAATTTGCTAATAGATGAACTCAAAATGGCTGTAGAAATTGAACTATTCATATATGCTCCAAGCATATTGCAATGTCCCATATGAAATAAGATAATGAAAACTAAAGAGCAATCTGAGGATATGAAAAGAAAAATGATTAAGGCTTATCAACCCAGGGAAGGTTTTAAAAATATTTCCAAAACAACCTGACATTCTTGATTTCACTGTCTAATCATTTATAAATAGAAAGAAATTAGTATCATCTCAGTGGTTTATGAGATTGAGTTGTCCAATGAAATTTTTTAGTTACCACTTTAAGACTAAAATTACAAGAGAAGTTTCAGACTCTCCCAAGTCAATCATAAAGCATGGCCAGATGCAGCCGATGAATACAGAAACAAATCTCAACACTTCATAGAACACTGAAGTAACAAGGACTTTGTAGATGTGGCACATGTGTGCCAGGTTGATGATGGCCTTTGAAAAATATTAAACTTGTCCACAAAGACAAATGGAAGGAAAAGAAATAAAGTGTGAATCCAACATTTTTATATCCCAGAATTTGTTGGGGTGTTTTACAAAAATTATTTATTTATTTTTTTTAATTCAGTCTTTTCTTATGAAGACATTTTTCATACAACAGAAAATAGACTATGTACAATGTGATTTCTTAATGACTCCACTTACTCTGAGTGCTAGTAGGACACATGTGGGATACTTACTTGATATATTGTCTTTTATTTATACCTGGCACACAGATGTAGTAGTAAACATTAAATGTGCATGAATACTTAACAGAAAAATGCTTAGCTCAATTTGAAATTTTTTTTTGTCTGAATGTCTGGGATCAGGAGTTGTCATTATTTGCAATATTTATATTTGGACTATTGTCCTCATCTTTGTTGTTGTTGCCACTACATTTTCACCATTGTGCCTTCACCAGGTATATATTAGGTGTATATATGTGTCTAGTTCTTATTTAGTACTGTTAACTTACTGCTCAGTTGTTTCCAGTGAGTCCAAGTACACACTGCCTGACACAAAGATTGAACTCACAGCCACTATATCACCAAATTCACAAACAAACGTTTTTACCCACTAGACTACTGTCCTGTTGGCCTAGTGGGTAAAAGCATTGGTTTGTGAATAATGAATTTGTGTTATTTGAAGAGTATAAAACTTTTAGTAAACTTAATAACTATGTATGCTTAAAACCTGAAAATTGGCAGATTAATAATGTGATATGCATTTCAAATGATGTGTAATTTTTATCTGTGTCTATAAATTATAAGTTAATGAAATTTGATTTGAAGTTCTTATCCACCCAGTAGGGCTATTCTATCTTATTAATTCATTTTCTATGAAAAGAGGTTCACATTTACAGTGAGACTCCACCTATTCACATTTCAGCATCCATGGATTCACACATTCATGGACTTTTCTTTAGAACATATGTACGTGTTATTCATGGAAACCCTGAATATTCATGTGTTTTTCTGAAGAACATATGTACAAATTATTCACTGAGAACTCCCTCTATTCATATATTTTTTTGATAGAACATATTTAAAATATTCTTATATTATTTTCCTGTTATTTAAGTGACTTAAAACATAAAATAGTCCATTTTTATGGTAAAAATTGGTAAAATTGTACATTTTCATTGCAAAAAACACACATGAAAACATGCGTAGTCCTTGGGCTTTGTTCTTTATTAGGGGCTGTGGCTGGGGTCTTAAAAGTGGCTTATCACAGTTCTGTTTTTAGAAAATGTTTTGAACTTTATATTTTATGTCTTGTTACACATATTTTTACAGTATTTTCAATGGTTGTATTGATTTATGTATAATTAAAAACAGTTATTGTACATATAAAACAAAATTTATGCTAAGTGTATGATCACCAATACTATTTTTCAAAAATGTTTTAAAAAGGGTCTGAAATGTTTCTAAAGTGTTTAAGATGAAAGTTTAAGGCATATGGAGTCTTAACAATCAAAATAGGTACTTATAAACACTTTTAGGTGTGGGGGGGTTACAAGTATTTGCGGATTCTAACTATTCATGGCCGGTTTTGGTCCCTAAACCCTGTGAGTATGGGAGACTCACTGTATATTCTAATAATGTATCTGCTATAATTTGAGAGTTTAATTTGCTTGTTTTACAAATTCTTAATTTATACACACTTTTAATGTTTTCCTTCATAAACATGATGCACAAAAAAGTCATTACTGAAGAAAACACATAAAAATGTTTTGTTTAATATTTGTTAAAAAGTTTTTGAAATACAAGTGTTGGGTTAACCTTCCTCTCTCTTTCCTTATTAGTATGTATTGCATTGTAACTCTTAATGGTAACTTAGTGATACCCTAGTCTGGACAGTGAACAGTTTGGGGGCAAACACTGAGGAAAAAAAATGCTCCCTGGACAAAAAGTAAAAAAAAACTCTTCTTTATGACATGACATACTGGATTTGTGTGTAATGAAAAACTTATATTTGCTAGCTTTCCTTTGTGGGATCAGAGAGACGGCATGTAACATATTGCTACACTTTGTTAGCATGTTCTCTTTCTAGAAAATAAAACTTTCATTTACATCCTACCAACTTCTCTGTCTTTATGTTTTTTGTTTCTAATATTTGGGTAAATATCTGTACCTATGATAGGCATTATTAAGGCCACCCACACATATATTTGGTGAATCCAACACAGTTATTTAGTTAGACGAAAGAGAAATAAAGCTTTTAGGACTTTACCAAAAGTCTTGGAGAAAAAAAATATAACACAGCACTTAATGTAAAAAAAAGCACCTTCTAAACAGACATTAAAGCATTGTGTTGAATTCATTATTTTATCAGGTTTCTTTTGTGCTGCAGGGACTGTGGAACTCATCAGGATTGAAAAGAAAATAGATACAAAATATCAGTCCATTCATAAAAAAGAAAATCTTTTACACCCTGCTAATCTTTTGAAAAATTGGCATGACTGAGGGAAAAATGCCTGTTCACAAACAATAAGGAAATTTTTCTTTTTCTAAATAATTTTTTGTTGATTACCATTCTTTCAGCATTCCCTTCTTTTTTATCATTTTAAAAGTAAGGAATACTGTTTTTTTTTTGTTGTTGTTTTATTTTAATCATTTCACTTTCAGCAAGCAAGGGCGTTACAGGGAATGAAAGAGCGTTAGAAAACTTTAGTGAGGAGGAGTGAGGAAAAGGACAATAAAAGAACAGGATTCAGAAAGACGGAAGATAACAACTGATGCTGCATTTTAAAATTTGGAAGATTGTAGTTGGCAGGGAAGTAAGAAATTAGAAAGGAGTTCCACAAGCGAGAAGTGCAAGAAAAAGAAACTATTAGAATAGAGCAGATGGTTGAATCTAGCTAGTTCAACAGTAAAATGGTGAGACACTGTTGCTAATGTTTAAATTCATGCAGTCTAAAGATAAAAGCTCAGTAGAACAATTGCCATGAAAATATTTGTAGAAAAGAGACAGAGAGGAAAGTCATGTCACGTTGGTGGGAAAGTGACTGAAATTGAGATGCCAGGTCATGGTCAATTACATTATAGACCCTTCTTTGAATTCTGTCAAGGATCTTGAGATAAGTACCAGAAGCCCCAAACCAGATATGACAGCAATATTCAATGTATAAATGAATGGTAGATTTATAAATCTGTGAGAAGAACTCTGATGATATTGATTTTTTTATGATTTTAGAAGTGGGATCCTGTTCATAATATAAACATTGTGTCAAATTAATCCCTGACTTTTTTAAAGAGTTATCTGTACTTTGATTTTATTTACAAATGTCAAATTTTAAATTTTCCCTACGTAGTGCTGAGAAATTTTTTCACGCACTGTTATCCAGCTTGGACTTGTTATGCAATTCATCGAAATAACAGCCAGAAACAAACTTTAAAAATATTTCAAAATAAAAAGAATAAAATCACAGTAATTTAATGATCGTCTCAATTGCCAGACGTAAATCCAATCAAATATTTGTGGCATGAATTTGAAAATTGCTTTTCATAAATAGAACAATTCTGTGTAGAAGAATGGTAAAAAATCCCAATTGAGTGATGCAGAAACCATATTGAAGGCAAAAGAAAATGTCTATTAGCAGTGATTGATGCCAAAGAACTTCAAATAAACTTATGCAAAAATCATTATAAAAGAAAGTTTTGATAATTATAGAAATAAAATAATTAATCATTTTCATTCTCTCTTATTTATTAGCAACTTATATATTAAACTCTTAATAATGTTAATTGACACAATAGCATTGTTAAAGGAATGAACCTTTCTATTCTCCCTGCCTACCAGCTATGAGTTAAATAGCAGAGTAAACTGGACTCTTTAGCCTTGGGCAACAACCAGTCTAAGAGAATGAAAACTCTGAATTCCAACATGTCGGATGGGAAATCACTCCACTATCTCGCTCAAAAATGCAGGAGAATTTACATATGAAAAAAAATCAAGGATACCGTAGAGAGCCATGATTGCTTATGTTTTGAATAGAGAGTTATCGCTAGTCTTATTTCCAATGATTTTGAATATATTTGTGCTACCTGATCCAGACCCCTGGAGCGTGCATCTCTCCTCTGTCAATGTTCTCTTCAATGTCTGGGTCACTTGGCTAAATACCATTGTGAAAGGAATGAACCTCTCTATTCTCCCTCCTGTCAGCTAAGATTTAAGTAGCAGAATAAACTGGGTTCTCTAGGCTTGGGTGACAACCATTCTAAGAGAATGAAAACTCTGAAATCCAAAATGTGGGATGGGAAATTACTCCACCATGTCACTCAAAAATGCAGGATAATTTGCATATAAAAAAAGCCAAGGTAGCTGTGGAGAGCCATGATTGCTTACGTTTTGAATAAAGAGTTAATGCTAGCCCTATTTCCAATGATTTTAAATATATTTGTGCTACTTGACCCAAACCCCTGCATCTTCTTTGTCAACGTCGTCTTTGATATCTGGGTCACGTACATTGTATGAATGATGGCCATATACCAAAAGACATCATGTATGGTGAGCTGGTTATGGTACACTGTCCGGTATGTTGCCTCACACTGTTTCAAGGACGTTTGTAAGAGGGACCTGAACCACAAAGGCATTGACTTCTGTAGTTGGGAATAGCTAGCAGATTATTCCAGTGGCTGGCACCCTGCTGTTTATGGTGGAGTCATGACAGGGGGGAAAACTTAAAAAAATTTAGAGCAAGATCAGATAGGAGTGATAGAAGAAAGGATGAGGGTAGTGGATAGATCAAGGCAACTGGAGATGTCGATTGACATTACACTTGAATAGCTGGAGATTATAGCTCACAGGGAAACAGGAGAAGGGAAGGGAGTTCCACAGGCGAGAGGTGCGAGACATGAAGCTATTAGAGTAGAAGAGACGGCTACATTTAGGAGTTTCGACAGTGAAGGGGTGAGAGCGGGGTGCCAGTCTCGTAGGGCGCTGGAACTCATGACGTCTGGGAACCAGCGAATGCAGCTCCTCGGAGCAATTTCCATGAAAGTATTTGTAGAACAGAGGGAGGTGACGGTGTGTCTGTGAGAAAGTGACTGTAGACGAGAAATCAGGGCAGGGCCAAGAGAAGAAAGGAAGCAGGCAGAGCAATGTCACACCTCCACATTCCAGCTTCATTTGCCACACCTGAAGAAGAGAGTGTCATGCAAGAATTGGTCTGTTAAGTCACTCCAAATACTACTTGCGAAAGGACAAAATTTGACCAAAAAGGGCAATAACATTATCTCACAAGATAAATGCATGCTTGCTACTACCTGACCCAGAGATTGAACTCACAATTACTATGTTTACTAACCAATAGTTTAATCCTTTAAGCCATTGTTCTATACCTGAAAACAGTTAACAAAGATTAAGTATCCCCAGATATGGACAGTGGAATAAGAACACTCTACCCCCATATATTAAATAAAAGATTCAGTTTAACTGGGTTGACAAACACCTGAAGGTCAGAGGTTACAATAGCCAAAACATTGTGATCATAAGAACAAAGATGAGGAGATTGGTTCTACTGTAAATAATGTAAATACATTGGACTTGTTACTTTGGGTATCCAGAATTTTTAGTTTAGTAACATTTTGATTAGATTATATTTAATCGTTTATAGTAAATAGTTAATGTTAGATATTTATCCAGTCACTAGTGCTACAGTGTCTTGGGTAAGATGATAAACTATGTTTGGTAGAAAGGTCTCTGATTGGAGAGGTTTTTGAGAAGTGTAAAACTACTTCTTAATTGCTGCTGTCCCCAGGACCATCCTGACGTGCGGTGGTAGCACCTATTAGGGTCCCAACTATGGACAAATAGTTAACTATCAATCTGGGAACAAAACACTATGAAAGTATAAAAATACATTTTTATAGTAAAAGTGCCTTCAACAAATTTATAATAAACAAATTTATAGTAAAAAAATTACCAGCAATACATAAAAGAAATTACTAATACTTCCAAGAAAATTAAATTTTGGCATTAAATGACCTGTAAAGAGTTAACATGTTGCTAAACAAAAAAGTGCTATTACTTTTGGCATAGTTGTGTTATTGGCATCTTGTGTCAGTTAGATGCCCAGCAGAATTAAAAAGGGATGGATGAATCTTTTTGTAAGGGTCAATGGATATCTAGCATGATAAATGTAGACTGGGCTCCATAACTATGTATGCAGCCAGTGTGATTTATGATATAGAATTGCTGGGTGGAGGGCTTCCTAGATTGAAGTCAACAGTCAGGGGGTTAGTACAATGAAATCAACAGTCATGTGTCCGTGACCAAGGTGAGACTTCAAGTTGGAAGGACATTAGCTGAGGTTTGACCTGGTGAGGGATGGGATCCGTCAGGTCTACTTAGCCAAGACATGCTAGGCATGAATGAATACCTCTCTGACTTTCACCCCAGATATGTGGCTTCCCATTGTCTTTTCTACAAATATTTTCATGGTAACTGCTCTGACGAGCTATCTTCTCTGGTAACCCAATTACATGAATTTCAGCATGTTACTAGGTTGGCATCTCAGTCCTACCCTTTTATTGTCAAAACAGTTACTCAAGCTAGGGTTACAGTTGAAATGGTAATGATGAATGGTGCACGTGATATGAATAGAAGAGAAGATTGTGGGAAGTGAAGATTATGAAGATAGATAACAATCGACCCTTGACTTGAAGAGGGTCAAGTTTCAAATGTTCAGGGAAGCAAAGAAGCAGGAGTCTCTAAAATAAGGTGTCAGTATAAAAAGAAAAGAAAAAACTGTGAGTAGAACTTCCTCATTATAAATGGAATATTGTGGAAATGGAGGTGAATCGATTCTATGCAAATGGCAGGGCATGTTTTGGTTGTAAAAGTCTGAATTGGTGTAACTAAAGCCTTATCTGAACATTTACCATGGTCATAAGTAGAAAGAGGATTGCAACCTTTTTACCAACAGATACAGAGTGGAGAATGTCATCCCCCACAAGATCATTGTAAACAATTCTAAAACTCTGTCAAGGCTAGAAAGTGAACAGTAAGCAACTCCAGGCCAAAATATTGCAACAATACTCCATTTATAGTCTAATCTGACTATTTTTATATAGTATCAAGTTCTAAGAGTCACTCAAGGTAGAGGATTACTGAATGAGGTGTTTTATGGATGCAAGGGGAAGTGTAAAAAATGCAGATTATGTAGGATATGTAGGAAAGATAAAATTTGACCCTAGACTTGAAGAGGTTAAGATTGTAATGATTGGTGAAGCATCTACTTGGGAATCTATTCTAAAAGGCAATGGCTCTTGGAGAGAAGCTGTCCAAATGGTACTTTCTTCTTACCAATGGAATACAAAAGAAATGAGAATGGTTCACACCTGTGTACACAACATGGTCTTTGCATATACATATATACTAGCAGTAGAGCCCGGCGTTGCCCGGGGATGTAACAGTAAGAGATAGATCAAGTATTATAAAAGTATCATAAAGACTGAAAAATAAAATTGACAAAGATTATTGTTTAAGGTTGATGGACACGCATGTCTTAATTAGTTTTTTTTTTATTTTTTTACCAATTGGTCAAACCCAAACTCAAATAAAAACATTGTTTTCAATCGTTAGGAGTCTACCGATTGAATAGAATTTTATTATAAACAATTGTCTTGTAAATGGAATTTTTAAAGCATTCTGAATGTAAAAATAAAGAAAAAATTGTGCAAGACAATAAGAAACACTACCTGCCAAAAAAAGTGAAGTTTTGTCGAAATTGGTTGAAAAATGTAGGAAATCCGATCCCATATATAAATGAACACACACACACACACACACACACACACACAACACACACACAAACAACCTGGGTTTTATAATAAGTATAATTCGATATGAGTTGTCCCCTTTTATTCTCACAGTGATGCCTCTTAATCGTGTTTTCAAATTGATTTTGTGCAAAAACAATTGTGTTTTTCCAATTTTGGCACTGTCAGAACCACCAAGGTAATTTTATGTAGTCCTGTGAAGTTTTGTTGAAATCGGTTGAAAATGTAGGAAATCCGGTCCAATATATAAACGAACAGACACACACACAACCTGGGTTTTATAATAAGTATGATATATATATATATATATATATATATATGGATATATATATATATATATATACATGGATATATATATATAATGGTGTGTGCTAACTGTAAAGGTCTGAACTGGTGAAACTAAACAATGGAGAGCTCAACTGAACATTTGCCAAGGGAATAGTGATAGAGTAGCAGTAAGTTTGTGACATCACATCTGCTGGTAAGAGGCTACTGAGTGAAGAATTCCTTACTCCACAAGATTATGAAAATGATTCTGAATCCTGTCAAGAAAGAGAAGACTGAGCATCACAATATATCAACAATACTCCATTTTTGGTATAATCTGTTTTCATCTTGTTCTATTGTTCGCCCAATAAAAGGCCTAAGTGCCACTCAAGTTAGCGGGTTAACGAATGTAGAAGAAGTGTAAGAAATGCAGATTATGCAGAGATGTAAAATAGATAAAATTTGACCCTAGACTTAAAGAGGTTGTAGTGATCAGGGAAGCATCTACCCAGGATTCTCAAGAAGAATCTTTCCAAATGAAACTTCCTTATTACCAATGGAATACAAAGAATATGAGAAGAGTTTGCTCCTGTGTACATGACATGATCTTTGCATACACAACACACACACACACACACATATATATATATATATATATATATATATATATACACATACAATCTGTTTGCAAGATATGGTATTCTGCATGCCATAATTTTGGATAACAGTACACAATTTACTGCTTATGAATTTAAAGAATTTTGTAAAATGTTCTTGACTGAACATATTACTAACACGCCATATCTCCCATGGTCAAACAGACAAGCTGAATGGTTTGTGGGTACTTTTAAGAGAGCTTTGAAAAAAACATGTAATAAAAAAGTGAGTAAATAAGCATGACAAAAATTTTTGAGAGTATACTGGATAATGTTGAATCCCAATACACTGACATGCATGTCACTGTCAAAATTGATGTTTGTAAGAAAAATTAAATTGGTATTTGATAAGTCGTTACCAGCTCAAAAAAGAATTAGAATAGATAACAAAAAGGACACAAAATTTTTCAAAATTGGCAAAAAAAGTGTTTTTTCAGATAATATTAAGGTCACAAATTGGAAAAATGATACATATGGTACAAGGAAAAAATGGGATCACAAAAGACATTGGAATCAGTTAAAGAAAAGGTTTACTGAAGAAAAGTCTGTAAGAAAGAAAGAACCTATGCAAGTACAGTATGATATTTTGATGTACCAACACCCCTAGAATTCATTGAACATGCGAGCATGATTACCAGAAAATAGAAAGTACAGAAAAACTAGTGGTTGACCCAAAACAAAAAAATACAAAGGTCAGTACATAGGCGAATTCGTAAGAAAGAGGACGGGGTAAATACTAAGAAATGAAATAAAATATTTACTAGTGAAAAAAAATCTCAAAAATGGGGATGTTGTGGAGTAAATAAGACACACCCAGTAACACAAATGAACTAGGCTAGACTCCTCAAATAAAAAACTTCAACTGAGCCAGGGGAAGTCTGCTGAAGTCAAACAGTTTGCTACCAGGCTTGTGACTGACTTGTCAAACTCTCTGCCTGCAGAGAGGAACCCAGACAAGTCTATACCTACTTGCAGAGTATTTTTTGGGGAGGTAGACAAACCTGACCCCATGTATGTGAGGTCTATGGGGAATTTTTGCCTGAACCTATAGACTTGGAATTGCCCCACATAAAAATCAGCCTTGTGCTACACCTTGCCTTGTGGGGAGGTTGGTAAATATCACTCTGTTGGAGTCAGTCAAGAAGAATTTCTAACAGATGCCATGATGAGAGCTTAAGAGAGACATTATAACTGCTAGGAGTAAATTATAACAAATGTAAACTCGTTGTTGAGATAAAAGATGCAGAATGATTTTGTAGACAGTTTATTTATTTATTTTACTGGTGCCCAATATTGTGAGGAAATATGGTATAATAATGTCAGGCAAAATGTCTCTTGACTTTTGCATTGTCAAAAATGAAAAAGAAATATGAGCAAATAAACTACTCACCTCATCAGGATATAAATCAGATAAAACTCACAAAAATACTTGGTGGCTTCAGACAATCATCTGACACTTACCTGTAAAAAAAAAAAAACAAAAACTTCTTAGCAAAAGTTAACTACTAATTCATGTAAACAAAATGACAAGATTTCTCCTTTTGTAACCTTTAAAATAAATTACATACCTCAAGGAACCTCTGTGCAAAAACAAAATTATATACCATATCTTTCTCGATATATTTTCATTGTAGTTCATGTGGTTGATTAGGTATTTCTTTAAAAATAAAGAAAAAAACAAAGAAATAAGTAACTTCAAGTACAGGTCCTGTTCACTGAGTAGGCACTGACTAGTGAATGTGGTTTCACACTGGCGCTGTAAAGACATAATTAAATATATTCCCAATGGTTGTTCTATTGTTAATAACATAATAGGTTAGATAGGATGATGTCTATATTACAATATTACAATAACCAAGAATATATTATGTGTGTATTTAGTAATATTATGTATCTGAAATTAAATAAAAAGTCAAAAGCGCATTAGCTTATCTCATCTGTTCTTGCAGAACCCTTGGGGACCTTTTGTGGAACCTTAGTGTTCCAGGGGACCCTGGCTGAGAAACGCTGTTTTAGAGTATTCAATTTTTATGCCAACAATATGTATGCAAGACAAAGATTTTTTTTTTTTATATAAATTGCATTTTAATGTCTTATCATAAATCTTTATCACAACTGTAGTCAACTTTCCCAAAAATTAAAAAAAAAAGATCAAATAAGATATTTGAGAAAACCCCAATTGTCTGCCAAAGAACTTCTGCTAGCAGCTGCTAAGTGACATTATATAAAGCAGTATGTAAAGAAAAAAGTGCAGGATCTCTCTCTTCTTTCTCTAATTACCCACAGGATATTGTAATGACAAAACCTGTCCCGTTTCACTTGTCAGGGACTTCTTATATCGTAACATACAAATTCTGTAAGCTGATAAATCTACCAAGCCAACATCTTCAATAGGACTTTACACAAACTGTATGTCCAAATAAGAAACAGTTCTATATATATATATATACACTCTCATTTACCTCTTTTTACATTCTCCCTATTTAGTTTGCTAAGGCAATAAAATGTTCTTATTAATTGTATAATATTGTTTGTAATTTAATTCTTGTTTCCTGTCCAAGAAAACATTCCATACAGCCAAAATACAATAACTACACTATCCCCTTTACACTAAATATCATGAAATATAATGCTGGTAATATTCACTATATAAAATGGCTATCTTGCAACACATTTTCTTCTTAAACTCAAAGTGAAAGTTTTCTTTTAATATTACTTAAATGCTACCTTTGGCATCCTTTACTCTATATCAAGTCATACTTTATAGAATTTATATTCTAATTATTTGCAAATGCTAATTATCACCAAGCTTTATTAATATTAATAATAATAATGTATCATCACTTTTATGTCACTATGTTTGATGGAATAGAATGCAAACAAGAAAATGATGCTATAATTATTTGTAAAGGCTAATTATTACAGAGTTAAATTATTATTGTTAATAATTATTAATTTATTGTCACTGGTATGTTGTTATGGCTGATAGATGAGTGAAGAAAGGTCATGGGTTCTTTATTTGTTGTTCATTTTATATTCTTATGAAGAAACCTCCGAGAAAGAACCTTTTGATTAGCAATTTATAAAAGTGGAATTATCTGGAAAGTGTTTTATTCGCCCAGTTAGTGTAATATAATCAAAATTGCTCTAACAAAAATTGTGCTAAAATGTGCCGTTTTTTACTGTTATGCTAAAAATATACAGATTATACTGTATCTTGGGTTTCAAAATTTCCAACCCACTGAATTTGGTGCACCAGTTTTTTTTTAGATGAGTATGATTGTCTCTCAGTGTTTCCTTTGGAGTTTTTTTTCTGCAAGAAGACATATGTTGCATTAATAAGAGTTAAACAAGTGAAAATTCTTCACTTTCTTTTGAAAATCTTATTAGAGCTACAAAATTTAATTAATGCATTAAAACATAATTAAAAGGTACAAGAGGAAAACTTTGACTACAGTCGTTACTAATACCTAAAGAAAAAAAAAATCCTATAGATCAGTAAATCAGTTATTGCTCCTCACTTGTCAGAACTTGATTGAAGAAATTAAAATATGGTACAAAGGGATTAAAAAAAGAAGAAAGAAACATGAGGAAAATACACATATATCAGTAATATATCAACACAGATATATCTATGGGAAGATCACACTAAGTCCTTACAACCAATCCTTTTGTTTGAATAAAAATAATGGTTTTGCTTTAATATAAATTGTTCTGAGTTTTTTTTAAATGATAGTTGGAATATGATCTGCTCAAAACTGAGAACATATCCTCTCTGAAGGCTGATGTACACTCCCATTTTGTGATTGCAGACCAGGATGTAATAGGACACACATGCAAATTTTCCAGTCAATCTTCTCTAATGTACGCAGATAGATGTCAGGGCATTCTCTTATCAGAGTGGTCCTACCAATGTAGTCAGCTTTGTTTTGACATGAAGGATGTTATATAAAAATCAATCACAAGAATCCCTCAAATTGGCACTTTATCATATGAAAGAACTCCCTTTCCAAAGACAGTGGCAAAATACTTTTCATATTTCAGAAAAAGAATTGAAAACTTTACAGTAACCTATCAGATAATTCAGGTAGAAGATGATAATCAATTTTAGGTTAGAAATTTGACTAATGAATCAATTTGTTGCCAGAAAAAATAGTTAAAAAAAAAAAATGATATATCCATACCACAATTATAGAATATTATCTTGATAAGTACAAACAGGCAAAATTGAAATAGATATAATTAATTAAATAACTTAATTTCCTTGTTAATTACAAAAATCAATTTATTTTGATAAAGCTTGGAGTAGAAAAAAATATCAATATTCTACTAAAGGGTAGAATATTGCTTTTGATTAGAATAGCCATATACCAGGTGTAACGGCAAAATTGTCCAAATTGTGTAACAGCAAAATTGTCCATTGGTTTGATTAAGCTTTGAAATGTTGTATATTAGAAATGAAACTTATTGGAATTCTCCAAGGTTTTTATAACACTATTGAACTCTACTTTATGTAATAAGAATATATATAGCTTTAAGTTGAAATGATGATCCTTCTTACTGTTATGACCTCCTAATCCAGTTTTTCTCTCTACTCTTTCTTCTTTTTTAAAACATACTAGCAGTAGAACCCGGCGTTGCCCGGGGATGTAACAGTAAGAGATAGATCAAGTATCGGCCATCATAAAGACGGAAAAATAAAATTGACAAAGATTATTGTTTAAGGTTGACGGACATGCATGTCTTAATTAGTTTTTTTTATGAATTGGTCAAACCTAGACTCAAACAAAAACATTGTTTTCAATCGTTATGAGTCTATCGATTGAATAGAATTTTATTATAAACAATTGTTTTGTAAATGGAATTTTTAAAGCAACATGAATGTAAAAAAAATAAGAAAACAGTGTGCACGACAATAAGAAACACTACCTGCCAAAAAAAAGTGAAGCTTTGTTGAAATCGGTTGAAAAATGTAGGAAATCCGATCCCATATATAAATGAACACACACACACACACACACACACACACACACACACACACAACCTGGGTTTTATAATAAGTATAACTCGATATGAGTTGTCCCTCTTTCATTTTGGTGACAGAGTCATGTTTTATTGTGTTTTCAAATTGATTTTGTGCAAAAACAATTGTGTTTTTCCAATTTTTGGCACTGTCAGAACCACCGCAAGGTAATTTTATGCAGTCCTGTGAAGTTTTGTTGAAATCGGTTGAAAAATGTAGGAAATCCGATCCAATATATAAACGTACACACACACACACACACACACACACAATGTGCGTTTTATAATAAGTAAGATTCACTGTTGTCTTGGTGGTTCTTGAATGGACTTTGAAGATGGAAGCCAGAGTATGAATGTTGTTACCATTACAAAGAGTTTTCCAGTTTTCTTATGACAAATGGTGTCAAGATGACTAAATGTCTAACCTGAAAATCTGGAAAAATGAAACAGTCTAGAAACATTAATGGTGCAACGCGATTAATTTGAACAATTTTGCTGTTACACCCGGTACATATGTGTGTGTGTGAGTGTGTGTGTGTGCATGTTGCAGGATGATAGTATGAAGTTAAAAAAATGAGTAACTCAAAACAATAAATATAAAATCAATGACAATGCATATATTAACAAAAGGAAGTACATATCACGAAAGGGAAAAAACATGAAACTAGATATAATAAAAATGTGCTTGTGTGTGTCTCTGTGTGTGTGTGTGTGCATAACTAGTGTGTGAGAGAGTACAAAAGTCAAGAGAGAATACCATGAAAATGAATATTCACCATTGGTATGTGGGGTGGGGACCTTTTATTCACATGTGACTACATCTGTATGCCAGAGCTAAAAAGCTGGAAAAGAAGCTAGGGAGAGAAATGCATTCATTTTCATAGGCTTGAGGAGCACTCTCTAGTGATGTTCTTTTAGTAAAGGCAAGTGGGATAACCCCCCCACATCTTTCTCTCTCTCTCCCTTATACATATATATATATATACACACATATATATATATATATATATATGTGTGCAAATATATAAAAATTTATTTTTTATTTATTTTTAAAAAATATGATTCCATTGCTACATAAGAGTTCTCATGTTTCAAAAACAGAAGCTGTATTTCATCCTCAAGTGAGCTTTTTTCCAATCATATAATAATTATAATATATATATATATATATATATATATATATATATGAGAGGATAAAGAACAAATCGGAAACAGATCTTAATTGAACATGTTTCACATTATTAAAGCTTCATCAGAGATCAACATAGAATTTATTTCTATTTCAAAGTCTACTCAAATAAGGGTATCCACTAAAATAATGTTTAAATTAATATGCACCGACATCCCTTGATTAATGCACATTCAATTAATACATTTTCAATTAGTGCACTAAAATTTTTATATACAAAAAGTTGATTAGTTTGATGAAACATTCTTCAATTTAACCATAGTAATTGAAAAGTAATTACTGTTGCTTTGCCTTATTACTGTTGCTTTGCCTTCTTACTCTTAATTTGCCTTGCATATATTGTTTGCTTGCTTTATATTATTTTTTGCCCTGTTCTTTTCTTTTTGTAGTTATTGCTTATTGCAAACTTTGTCAGTTCTGTTTGTCAGAGAGTCCGGTTACTTATTTTGCATTTAACAATGGTTACTCATTCCACATTTTCCACTGTCTCTAAAAAAAATACTTTATCCTTAATTTTCTATCCTTGCTTAATTCTAATATCTGCAATTCATAACTTGTATCTTGGGTTGTCTCCAGATAGCAAAATATAAAACAAAATTAATACTTATTAAAAATATATTTATTTTTTTATAACAATACAAATATTTTTATTTATTTAACTAAACACGAATATTGTTAAAATATCTGTCTAAAATACCAATGTTTATTTATCTTTAGATTTTTTACATTTAGTTTTTATTAGTATTGTCATCTGTTTTTTGTTGTAGCTGACTGAATGCTCTCACCACAGCAACCGCAATAATGATTTGGTACAATACTAAATGACTCAATGGCTAGATTCTATTTTCATTCACTGGGTAACAGTAAGCAAATACTTAGATATCCTAGCTAAGCTTATTAAAATATGAACAGGATTTTCTGCAAATGGTTAACATGAAATTTTCTATTACTTTTGAGAGTCAATGACCACTTAGCATTCAGGCCTTTGTCAAATCACTGAGTTGATCATGTTTTGTTTTTTTAATCAGTTTACCTCAAGTAAGGCAGGAATGCCACTAATACATAAAGGGTTACTGTGAGTAAAATTGAGCAAAAAGAGTATAGGGGAGACCGAGGAAAGTATAAAAGGTGAAAGGAATTCAAGGCAACAGAAGATTGCAATTAAATTTTTTGTAGTTTTCAGGCAAGCATGAAAATGGAAGGGAGTTCCACAGGCAGGAAGTGTAAGAAAAGAAACTGTCAGAGTAGATGTTGTTTGTTCTAAATTTTGAAACTCACAATGTCTCTCATTCATGTTCATGCTTAATTACAACAATATAAACAAATCCAGTCTGATGATGGATGAAACATGTCGCAAAAACTTTTTACAATTTGTCATATATATATACTAGCAGCAAAAATGTTGATTTATTTAAGACTAGCAGCATGGCCCGGCGTTGCCCGTACTTGATTCAAAAATCGTTTGACTCATACAGCAATCGCTATCACTTTACTTAAAATTATTTTTGCCCTTCTTTGCCTTTAAAGGAGTGCCCTTTGCCGTGCTGATGTTGCTACATGCCTTACTTCTTGCCTATCTCACACAGTGAATTTTTTTCTAAGCTCTATACTAAACATTAAATCTGTTACGAAAAAAGAACTAAACAAAATGAACACAAAACGATCAGCTTTAAAAAAAAAGACTCGTAACTGGAAAAACCGAATGAATGTTAACAAATACTTTTTCACACCCAACCCAGTTCTGCGGAATCAGAATCAACATTGAGTTTAAGCAAGCAAATAAGCCAATTGGTGTAAAATGCCATGCAGATTTAAATTTTTCCCACTTGTGATGAATGCAGCTATCGATTTTTTTTGCATGCTAGTTAACATTCTTGTCAGTCAGCTGTTGGCTTTCACGCTGGCCAATAGAATCTTCCTGCCTATTCGTGGCAGCCAGCTATAGGCTCTCTCTCTGGCCAGTAGAAAATGGGCGCAAACTACAGAAAACTGCCGTAGAAGCATGAAAAAATCGATTATTTCCACTATCGATGGGAGTTGAGAAATGCAAAGTCAGTCTTGGCCTTCCCGCTAACTTGGAGCATGTGCATGTAAATTTTGGTGCAAATCCATCAAAAATTGTGGCCATGCATTCGTTACACACACACACACACACACACACATACACACATCCTGCCTTTTATAGATATAGATTTAGAGGAATTTGTATTATTTTTAACAATGAGATTGGTGTTTATAGTTGTTTTTTTTTTTTAATATGGTGTTCTTTTTATTATTTTTGTTAATTTAAAAAAAAATGTGAATAAAAAGCGTATTTTGAACAAGAAAAGGACAGTTGAAATTTTCGGAACACATAATAAGGAAAGAGGCTTGGTAAATCTAATACTCACAGGGTATACTGAAAGCAAGAGAAGCAAATGAAAGTGGAAAACAACCTACCTAACAAGCTTTTGTAAATGAATAGAAAACAGGGACTGAAATTGATAGTAAGGCCTCCAACGTGGCTTCAAGCTAACAATGATGCATTGCAGTGGAGAGCCATGATCACGCATGTTCTATAGGGACATGGTACATAAAAGATCACACCATAAAAGTAAATCTGGTATATGTCTATTAATTTTCAGAAGCAACATTGTCCTTTGCCTAAAACAACCTGGATCTTGTGTATAGGGGTTGTGGTTAACAAACTAGTGTCTCTGAGGTTTTGATTCTTGCTAAGCAAACTAAACTTGTAGTTTTGTGCTATAAGCAAATTAATTTTTGTTTTTAACATATTCTTGCTAGGGTGAGCTAATATATATTTATCTCAGAGCTTAGACTTCAAACCCAAATGAAAAAATAAAAATTTTGAAATATTGTAAAAAAACACTTCTTAATTCTTTTTTAACCCAAAATGGTCTTACATCTGGACTAAGATTACTAGCATAATTGCTTGGGTAAGTCAACTCAATCCTTATCAGGTGCAAGCCCATACCAAAGCCTGCAATATGTGGGAAAAATAAATAATGTCAATAAATAAAATAATAATTATAAAAAACAAAAAAGAAATACATTTTTCCCATGATGTTAAGAGTAAAGGAACCAGAAATATATTTACCCAACTTGTCATATCAAATGTCGTTTGGTGGCAATGCTGAAGTCTATAAAAAGGTAAACATTTCCTACCTTACTCTCTTTCTTCCCCTTGCTATTTAATAACAGTTTAATATACATTTTTAACAATCAATGTTACTGTAGAAAGATTAATAAATAGTGGATCAGAAGTGAATTATGGAATTTCCATGAGGCAACTTCTGTTGGTCTAGCAAAATAAATAATCCTCAACTATCAATAAGAAAGTTTATTTCTTTATTTTTTGTAAACAATTTTTATTAATAGATTTATTAATCGTTGTTTGTTTAAAACATGTATCTTGTGTCTTTTTGTCACCTGAACTCATGTTTTGAGACTTTTTATCACCCAGACTCATGTCTTGTGACTTTTTATCATCCGGACTCGTGACTTGTGTCTTTTTATCACAAAGACTCGTGTCTTGTGTCTTTTTACCACAAGGACTCGTGTCTTGTGTCTTTTTTATCACCCAGACTTGTGTCTTGTGACTTTTTATCACCCGGACTCTTGACTTGTGTCTTTTTATCACTCGGATTCGTGTCTTGTGTCTTTTTTATCACCCATACTTGTGTCTTGTGTCTTTTTTATCACCCATACTTGTGTCTTGTGTCTTTTTACCACAAGGACTCGTGTCTTGTGTCTTTTTATCACCCGGACTTGTGTCTTGTGTCTTTTTATCACCTGGACTTGTGTCTTGTGTCTTTTTATCACCCGGACATGTGTCTTGTGTCTTTTTATTACCCGGACTCGTGCCTTGTGTCTTTTTTATCACCCAGACTCGTGTCTTGTGTCTTTTTATCACCCGGATTCGTGACTTGTGTCATTTTATCACCCGGACTCGTGACTTGTGTCTTTTTATCACCCAGACTCCTGACTTGTGTCTTTTTATCACCTGGACTCATGTCTTGTGTCTTTTGTCACTTGGACTCATGTCTTGTGTTATTTTATCACCAGGGCTCGTGACTTGTGTCTTTTTATCACCCGGACTCGTGACTTGTATCTTTTTATCACCCGGACTCGTGTCTTGTGTCTTTTTATCACCCGGGCTCATGTCTTGTGTCTTTTTTATCACCCAGACGTGTGTCTTGTGTCTTTTTATCACCCGGACTTGTGTCTTGTGTCTTTTTATCACCCAGACTTGTGTCTTTTTATCACCTGGACTCCTGACTTGTGTCTTTTTATCACCTGGACTCATGTCTTTTGTCACCCGGACTCGTGTCTTGTGTCTTTTTATCACCAGGGCTTGTGACTTGTGTCTTTTTATCACCCAGACTCATGTCTTGTGTCTTTTTATCACCTGGACTTGTGTGATCTTGTGAAATGATATTTGTGAGACAAATAAAACTGGCCGTTGTAGAATGATGTTAGATTAATCATCAGATTAAAGGACACTTGTTAGCTGTCAAGATAATTATCTCTTGCTGTATCTTTTATCTTGTCTTGAATGCTGTCAAAGTATTTTTTAGGCATCTATCTAAGTCACAAAGTCGAAAAGAAACAAAAACAAGATCAGAAAAACTGGAGATATATAAAGGCTTGTCTATTTATCATTGCCATGTGAAAACGTCATGAGGAATGAATTTTGACTTGTAAATTTTATCAAAATTTTTGCTAATAACATTTTAATTATGACAGCTGAAGATTCCAGTTTTTTTACCACTAAGTTAGGCTCAGGCCTGCTACTGGTAGCATGTAACCTAGTACAATCTGCTGCATGGACAGGTGGTTCACATCTAAACTAGTTCATCTATTGGTGATAAGAGTGGCATATCACGCCAACAAGACAGAAAAGACCTGTCAAAGAATAAATAAGCCAACATTTGTGTGTGTGTTTTTATATATATATATATATATATATATATGTGTGTGTGTGTGTGTGTGTGTACGTATGTATAAAATATTAAGTTGGGGTCTCAAGCCTTGAATGGCAACCTCATTAGAAATGGCATCACAATAAAAACATTCTGTGCAATTGGACTATCGTAAGTGTGAGTTGGGCATCAGGAAGAGTATCCATCCTTGTAAAATCTTGCCTCAAATTATAAATTATAAAACACACATGCACAGATGTATATATATAATGTATACATATGCTGACTTCTATGTCTACTCATCTATATAAATGATGTGAATGTCAGTGTGTCACACTTTTTCAACTTTACTCCGAGAGGCTGTAACCCAACATATCATACCATTTTGAAATCAGGCCAATTCTGTGAGCAAATTTTAAATACTCAAGGCTGGATCCTAACTTGTGATCCTGAAATTTCAGGTTCTCAAGTTTTCATTGCTGCAACTGTTTTGGGTGATTTTTTTATGTGAATTTTTGTAACAGTTTTTTTTGTACAATAACGATTTTTTATAACTTGGAAATAAATTTGGAAATAATTGAAATTAATTTCAAAATCCAGCAAAAGTCACCCATGAAATAAAAATAACTGTTTGTGCAGGAAGTAAGAAGCTACGGACATAAACTTAAAATTAAGTGGTGGTAGAAAGAATTATGGTAGAACTTTTAAATACAATACTTAAATGCAGTGATCAATTTTGAGTTCTTCTGCAGTTTATTGTTGCCTATTGCATCTGCTCCTCCCTAGCTATTGTGTTGAAGATCCAATCAAAGGGCCCTCTGCAGGAGCTAGCTTAAATGTTGCTCTATCAATATAGATTTAGTATATATATATATATATATATATATATATATATATATATATATATATATATATGTATGTATATAAAATATTTTAGTTTAGGGTTAGGTAAATGAAGAGCTAATTAACATATATTAATAAATATATATATATACATATAAATATAGATAACTAGACTCGTTTCGAAAAACCCTCAATTTTTGATTTGCTAATCAAATCAATCTCGAGGAAAAAAAAGGTTTAAAAAAAGAAAGAGCTACAAACATGAACTTCTGCCGACAAAAAAATCGCACAGATGCAGGTCTGAAGCCCAAAGAAAAAACCCCGATACGAGTAACAACTAACTAACAAAAGAGCTCAATACAACCGTAGAGCAGACCTAGATACACCTAGTGAGCCAGACAAACCTACCTAGGTTTTTCACTAAACGGATCGTCAGGAAACTTTCCTGACGATCTGTTTAGGTGAAACCTAGCTAGGTTTGTCTGGTTCACTAGGTGTATCTATATATATATATATATATATATATATATATATATATATATATTATATATAGTTTGATCTCATCTCACAATTCTCACACCTGCTCCATATGGTAAATCACTAGCAGGTCTTAAATGCCCTTAAGATTATTGCATAAACTTTCATAACGGAATCAATAAGCTGGTAGATCCTCATACGTTGAAAGCAACGGGAGAGTCCATTATATATATATATATATATATATATATATATATATACACCTCTGTTTGTTGTGCGACTTAACTTTTGTTGGTTACCCAACTTGTCGGGCGGAAGATATAGTTTATTGTTTATTTATATATATATATATATATATATAGTATACTTCAGTTTATAATTGTTCTTACAAGCAAGCTTTATTAGAAACGATAGACATTCTATGTCTATTAAATTAATACATAGTCTGTCCCAGACTATGAATCTCCATCCACAAACATGGAGGGTGTGCCAGTGGTGTAATTGATAAGAACTCAGAATGAGAAATTGTTAAGTTGAGTTCAAATTCCACATGAGTTCATGACATTCACTTCCTTGGGAAAAGTACGGATCCCTGTTCTCCTCCCCAGTTATGGTTAATTAGTCAGACTTGTATCTGCAAAAATTATTTTTATTCTCAAAAATTTTAAAACAATATTCACTTACAAATAAAACTTATTCTTACAAACCAAATGAGTTTTGGCTTTAAATAAGCCACAAAGGGTTAAACTGTAAAAAGAAACAAAATAAAACTTATCAATCGACCACAAACCTGGTTACTGTAGATGCAAAAAATATATCTGAAATCAAGGCTGTGTCTAATCTTTCAACTCACATGAGTCATCATCAGGAGTGTTCAAAAAGTAGAGTGAAGGAAAAAAATCAAGTGTTTTATTTTGTTCATTTTTTGTGTTTTTGAAAGTGTCATTAAATTTTGTTTGAAATTCAATCTGATCAATTGCATTAACAAAAAAAAAACCCTGATTTTAAACCATATCCAAATAGAGAAAAGTCTATGGCAATGTCGACTATAGTCAGGATCACTGAGTCAATGTGAATGGTCCTTTCTTTAGCTGTGTAGTATGTACTTTGCTAGGGCTACATATAATTTTGAATTGAGAATTTTCTTTCTCCTAGACCAGTTGCCACCCAAGACTATAGAACCCAGTCTGTTCTATTATTTACCGATAGATGGGGGAAGAAGAGTTGATATCATGCCTTTTTCAAGGGCATTAGCATGTAAGGGAATGTAATGAACTTGACTGGAATTCAAACTCGGCTCTCTGATTCCTCAATCCAAGTTGCAATCCATTACTCTACCAAAAAGGGAAAGGTACGAATCCAATTCTTGTCCCCCACATATGGGTAAAATGCACTGAAGAATACAAAATTAGAGATTAGTTATTTTTATTAATAGATGGTTGCTTTCCATTAGATGAAATTTGTCAATCCAGTGAGGCAGTTCATCACAGGAAAAAAAAACCCTGATTTTAAACCATATCCAAATAGAGAAAAGTCTATGGAAATAAATCTAGACCGAAAAGCCAGAGTGGAGCACCAAAGTTATTTAGCTGTCAACACTGATAACCTTTTGGCAACTCCAGCAGTCAAGCTGTCTCCCAATATAATACCTCATATTCGTTCAGATCTTGTCAGTGTGACCAAGAGTGGGGGTCATGTGGTATGGGCCAAAACTAAGGGAACTTCTACTGAGATAGGAATGGAAGGAAAATACTAAACATCAATTGCAAGAAGACAGAATGCATGATTGTCAGCAAAAGGAAGAGTCCAACATGCGACTTACAAATTTAATATACAAAAATCAAGCAAGTATTTTTTTATTACATTGACACTCACCCTGTACAAATGAAACATCATCATACTTATTATAAAACCCAGGTTGTGTGTGTGTGTGTGTGTGTGTGTGTGTGTGTCTGTTCGTTTATATACTGGATCGGGTTTCCTACATTTTTCAACTGATTTCAACAAAACTTCATAGGACTACGTAAAATTACCTTGACAGCACCAAAAATTGGAAAAACACAATTGTTTTTGCACAAAATCAATTTAAAAACACAATTAAGAGGCATCGCAAAAATGAAAGGGGGACAACTCATATCGAATTATACTTATTATAAAACCCAGATTGTTTGTTTGTGTGTGAGTGTGTGTGAGAGAGTTTGTTTTCAATCGTTATGAGTCTACTGATCGAATAGAATTTTATTATAAACAATTGTCTTGTAAATGGAATTTTTAAAGCATTCTGAATGTAAAAATAAAGAAAAAAAGTGTGCAAGACAATAAGAAACACTACCTGCCAAAAAAAAGTGAAGTTTTGTTGAAATTGGTTGAAAAATGTAGGAAATCCGATCCCATATATAAATGAACACACACACACCCACACACACAACCAACCAACCAACCAACCAACCTGGGTTTTATGATAAGTATTACTCGATATTAATAAGTATAACTTGATATGAGTTGTCCCCCTTTCATTAATGCCTCTTAATCGTGTTTTCAAATTGATTTCATACAAAAACAATTGTGTTTTTCCAATTTTTGGCACTGTCAGAACCACCGCAAGGTAATTTTATGTAGTCCTGTGAAGTTTTGTTGAAATCGGTTGAAAAATGTAGGAAATCCGATCCAATATATTAACGTACAGACACACACACACACACAATCTGCGTTTTATAATAAGTAAGATAACAGAAATAGTAATAATAATTATATATATTTTTTTGTGTGTCATTCTCTTCTGATAATCTCAAGATTTATTTATTGTCTATCCTTCCAAATAAATGATGCAGACGTCCTTTCACTGTATATCTTGACTTTGCTTTTTCAGATGAACATCTGGCCATTGATGTTGTCTAGACAACAGATATGCTTCCTCCCAGCCTCTTTCTCAATCCCATGAGCCCTCTTCACTCTCCTCCTTGTATACCGTTACCATCTCCCACTTCAATTCCTCCCACAATTCTCTGCATTTTTTTCAGGGATTTCCAGCAGACTGTTTAAGCGAATGTTCATTCGTTGAACAATTTGCATTCTGCACATTGTTGTGTGCAGTATGCATTTTGAAACACTGCATCTGCATTCCCTACCCCATCTCTTTTGCTTCTGTCAGCTGTTCAGCATCTTCTCTCTCTCTCTCTCTGTCTCTGTATTCATCTTTCTCCTCTTTTTGTTTCCTTTAGGCTCCTACATGTAGAAGCCATATAGTAATTCAATAAATCTCTTCTCAAAGAATGACCCGGAAATACCTTGTCCAACATTTATTGCCCACTACACTAACCCCTTTTTGCATTACTGAAACTACAATTGATCGAAATACTACAAACTTGGAATATTCCTTTTATAACAATGTATGTGCTTTTATTACAGACAATGTTACAAAAGAAATCCATATTAATTGACCCCATATGTCATTCATTGCTAATATAGTCATGATTAAAAAAAAGCTTCTCCTTGTTCTATGTGCTGGTCCCTTCAAGACATAACAATCATGGCTCTCCACAATTTCTTGTCCTTCATAGCTCTTAATAAATTTGATCTTTTTGTTATCTCTCCTTAACAGTGCTTCAGCATCCATTTTCTCATTCTCACTAGCCAGGTTATGCCATGTTTTTCTCTGTTCTTTTTCTGTTTTCCCTCAAGATATCCTGGCAGCATCAAATTTTCCAATTCCTCTTTTCTACATAATAAGCCCTTGAAATTTTATCTGTCTCTTCCTGAAAATTATAATTGTTTGTTACGTTTCCATTTTCTCTAAAACTTTGTTGTTGCTCACGTGTTCAGTCCATGATATTCTCAGCATCCTTCTGTAGAAACACATTTCTGATGCTTGAAGTCACTCCTTCATCTGTTAGGAGATTGTCCAGCATTCACTGCTATGGCAATAACAGTTCAGTACTTTTTTTTGATTAAAACATTTTAATGTTTGATGTGGAAATTTTTACCCTTTTGTTTAATATAAAATTAATCAAATTTATCTACACATCAATGAGAGATATAAAATATAAATTTATATTTATTTATTTATAATTAAGAATATTAAAATTTTAATATACCTGAGTAGATTTAATACAGTAAGTTAATTAATTCTGTCAGATTTTATTATGCAAAAGTTGCCTTCAAGAAACTAAACAAAACATTAAGAAACAGGAAAATTTTGTTAGAAACAAAGACAAGTGTGATGAAATTTTATGTAATATTGAATTGCATCTGTTTCATGCTTGGACACAATCGTCATGCCATACTCAAGTATAAAACAGACTTTTGTCCTTTTGTCTTGATATCTATATTCACACACACATGTGTGTGTGTGTGTGTGTGTGTGTGTGTGTGTGTGTGTGTGTGTATGTGTGCAGGGGCTGATGGTGTGTGTGTGTGTGTGTGTGTGTACACAGGGTGTGATGGATAAATTGTTATCCAAATTATGCAAAAATGGAAAAAAAACCTGACATCTCATTTTAAGCGATATATTTATCAAAATTACACAAAAACATCTTGAAATACTAAAAGTAAATTTAGTCAATAAAATCGTCATTGGCTTCAATTATGGATCCAAGATGACTTCAGAATCTCCAGCAACTGTTATGGAGGGTCACCTTGTTTATGTTGGTGACTGCTGCCATAATCCTTGCTTTCAGTTCATCTTTGGTGTTGTCATTTGGAGTTTTGTTGGTCTATCTCTCAACTGCACCCCACACTGAATAATAATGAAGGGAGTTGCAATCTGCAGAGTTTAAGTGGAAACATGTAAGGAGGTGTGATGTGGTTGTAGATATTGTCTGACACTCATGAATGGGTTCTCTTGCTTGCATGACATGGTGCAGAATCCTGTTGCCAGACATACAGTCTTTCAGCAGCCAGCCTCTTGACCCAGGGCAGCACTACCTCCTCAAGGTACTTAATGTAGGTCTCCATGTTGAGTCTGAGGCCCTCATCAACAAATTTGGAAGTTTTTTCTTATCTCTGTACCTGTGAAATCATCATTAGACCAACTCTTTCCAAATCTTCTGCACAGTTCATAGATTAACACCCAACTGAAATGTTCATACTGGAGCTTCCAGCATGAATCCCAAGCTGTACAACATGGCGTTTCCAAATTTCTGGTAGAGTGAATTGAATCATAGTGCTCTTTTTCTCATAGACAGTCTCCATCTGACTCTACTGTACTGTGCAGTTGGCAAAATCAAAAACAAAAAATGTTCATACATGAAATTAAAAATATTAAAAGGTGACAATTTACCCATCGCACCCCTGCACACACACACACACACACACACACATATATATATATATATATATATATATATATATATATGTATATATATATATAAATTGCTGATACCCACTGAAGATTGAATGGACAGGTCCATCTATGAAACACTAAAGTTGGGATGCTGAATGTAATGTCAATTAGCTAAGTCACAAACTTTTACTTATATTAATTCTCTCTCAAATATATATATATATATATATATATATATATATATTAAGGAAATATATGACAAAGTAGAAAAGTTTTTTGTGACATGTTTTGTCCTTTAGGACTTCATTGACAAAGTATATGCTGATAATTTAAAATTTTTTTTTTTTAGATATATTTTGGGTATAATGTCTAGCCAGTTCCTGATTATGAGGACTTTTCCCATAAGTATAGCATACTTTACACTCTATTAAAATTACACATATATATATATATATATATATATATATATATATATATATATATATATATCTTTGAATAAGGACAAAAGAAAAACTTATCTTAGCTGACATATTTCATTCTCTGAGGGACTTTATCAAGGCAAATGCAAGGATTTTATTTTGTGACAAGTGATAATATATCAAATCAAAAATATTGGTTTTTTAAAATTTAAATTTAAGAGTGCTCATAAATATTCATCAGGTTAGTTGAAAAGTCAGGTAATCGATGGATGATGACAAATGACACAATGTCTCATAAACAAAAGTGAGTAAATAATATTCTTGAATTTTTTTAAAATGTAAATTAGAATTTAAATTATTTTATTTTGGGATTAATTTATGTGTTATATATTTTGAAGAACATTTGGTTATTAATTTAGCCATTTACTTTTAATTTTTTAACATTTTTATAGTCGTGTATATTGGATTGGGAAAGATGTAATTCTTTCAAAACTGGAGATATATAAAAAAAGTTCAGACTCATATTTTGACAAGTTTTGATAGCAGGACTCTCGAGAATTTTCCGTCGAAGTAAGTTACTTTCTCTTTTAATAAGTATGGCATTCTTTAGATCAAAATTGTGGTTGAATTTATTTCTATCTATAACTAATACATTTGATAAATATTTTGTTTTTATTAATTTTCTGCATGTTTCCCCAATGTAATATGAAGAGCAGTTCTGGCAATTTATTTTATATATACATGCTTCAGAATTGTTATTGTTATGGGTATTTTTAGTTCTGTTCAGATCCATAATAATTGGATGTGGTTGTAATTATTTTGATGTTTGGATTGGGTAAATCGTTTTGGATAGTGGATATTACAGAATTAATAGGTAGTTTTATGCATCTGTTTTTATCTAATTTATTGTTAATAATGTTGTTATATTTTTTTGTGGTTGTATATTTTGTATGCCTTTCTCTTAGCATCATGGATTAAATAATAAGAGTATTAATGTATTTTACAGTGTTTCAATATTAACATTTTCAATTGCCTGTTCTTACAAAATTCTATAGAAGGACTTGAGCAACAAGGAAGTTTTAAGGAAAATGAGAGCAAAAAAGAAAAACTTGTAATAAAACTGTTGAAGTTTCTGATACCGATAATAAGGATAGAAGGCTTGGAGAATTAGACTCTCACATGATATATTGAAGGCAAGAGAGGCAGTAGGAAACATTGTATAAACTACCTAAAAAGATTGTGTTTAGCCAGTTTCGCTCACAAGGCTTGGATCAACCCGTGGTATGGTTTTCAGGGACTTTCCAAAGTGTCGCATGCTGGGATCATCCTCCTCCAGTCTGATAACATCAGGAAGTCTCCTTCCTGACAAATTGACCATGGTGGGATTCGAACCTGGGACTCATGGTCAAAATGCGAATGTTCTAACCATTTGGTCATGCACCCATATGATACATACATACCCACAAATACATTACGTATTTTATGTATGCATACTGTATATGCATTGTATTTATTAACACACACACACACACACACACACACTAATACTCACTAGAAAAAAATTCATTGTTAATAAACTTTCTTGAATTGCTCCACTTAAAAATCAGATCCCCCCCGCCCTTATAGATGGTGGTGGGGGTGTGAATCCCTCTTAGGCACTTAGGGAACCATGGCCTTAATCCATTGAGTAACAAAAAGAGAGGCAGAGGAGGAACAGGAGGATATAAGATGTACACCTTATGCCTGCATAGATCTTTTTATTCTCCTTACAAGATATCTGACAACGGATATATTGAAGCCTAATCCCATTTATATCAAATTTAACCCAAGGTATGTCTCATCCCACCCTGCCCGCCTTTGACATAATTTCATTTTTTACTCACACCCCAACCTATAAAAAATTCTGTTTTCCTGATGTTCTGTAAACACCAACTGTAACAGATGACAGTCACATACACAAATACTGAGAAAGATTGAATTTCCCCAACTGACAGATATCATTTTCTAAGACGAGGAATGTTCATTATTGTACATTGATTTATTGAAGCTGTTGTCCTCATCTCAGTTGCTATAGTCACATTTCCACTATTTCTGAGATGAGGAATTATCATTATTATACACGGATTAATTCTGACTAGAGTCCTTATCGTAGGTGGCAGTCTCACAATATTTTTGTGATCAGGAATTTAAAAGTTTTTTTTTACTAATGTTCATCATATAATGATCCCAAGAGCCACTCAAGATAGAGAGGTACTGAAGGACTTTGTTGTTATATCTGGTAAGAGTAAAAGTTAAGAGAATATGTGGGAAAGATAGCGGTTAACCCTAGACTTGAACATGTTAAGATCACAGTGATCAGGAAAGCATCCTCTTGGGAGTCGGTTCCACAAAGATGTTCGTGGGAAAAAGCTGTTTGAGTGAAACTTCTTTCTTAATAATGGAATACGAAGAGAATGAGGGTAGTTTGCCTCATTGTATGCGGCGTGGTGGTTTTTAGTTGTGAAGGTGTTGCGGGATGCTAGTATGCTTGGGTAAATATTTAGTCACCATTGAGCTGTGGGAATGAACACTTCAGTGAGTAAACATTTACAGGCTCCTGGAAAATTTATCTCACAAAAAACATTGTGAGTCCAAGTAAAAAATGAGTAACACAAAACAATAAATATAAAACAAACGATAATGCATGTATTTACAAAAGGAAGTATATGTGACGAAAGAAACATGAAACCTGCTATAATAAGAATGTGCTTGTTTGTGTGTATGTGTGTGTGTGTGTGCGTTTGTATGTGTATGTATATGTCTGTGCATGCATGTAACAAGCATGTCGAAGTTATAAAAGTCAAGAGAGAAAACCATGAAATGAATGTGGCTTAGTGGGGTATTCTATACCCATGTATGACTACATCTGAAGGCAAGAGTTGAAAAGCTGTAAAAGAAGCTAGGGAGATCAATGCACGGCTTTTTATAGGCTTAAGGCGTGCCCTCTAGTGATATTTTTTTTTTAGCAAAGTCAAGTCGAATAACACACAAGGGTTTGCATTGATGGAACACAGGAATGTAGCTCATCTGAACATTTTCCATGGAAGAAGCAATAGTGTAATGAGAGGCTTGTAACATTTCATCTGTAGGAAACTGGTTGCAATTCATCACTCACAAGGCTGACACTTTCAGACTCTGTCAAGACAGAAAAGTAATGGCTGGGTAGCTCCAGCCCAGATATGGCAATAGTACTCAATTTTAGACTTGCTTTGTCTCTTTTAAAAGCAGAGCAGAGCAGGAGGGATCAGGTACTTACTGGAGCCGTACAGGGAAATGAACATTTTTCCAGCATCTTTAGCAATAGATTGTATATACGAGTTCCACTTCAAGTCTGGGGTGAGCTTAAGACTGAATAGGCACTGAATACAAGGGGCCTCTTGAGAAAATATTTGTTCATTGTGATAAACAAAAATTCCAGGCCTGCTCAGTGATGATGGAACATTATTATGCACTGATTTATTCAAACAGTTATCCTTATCTTGATTGTTATAGTTACAACATTATGGCTATTTCAGTGATGGATAAATGTCATTATTGAATTTAAAAAAAAAAATTTTAACTAATATTCATCCAATATAAGGACCAAAGGCCACTCAAAGTAGAGGGTTTACTGTGTGGAGTTATATCAGCATAGGAAAGGACAAATGTTAAGAGTATAGAGCTGATAGACTTTTCGAAGGAACCAGAACACCAATCCTAAACAGGAAACAAGAGATAAACCCCTACTGCTGTTCAAAAGACTGGGAAGGAGTGTGAACCGGATGATACTTATTTATTCAAATTGTTGCAATCATTCTGCCTATTTCTGAAATGAGGAATTATTATTATTATTATTATTATTCTACACGGATTTGTTGACGTAATAATTGTGAGGTCCATCCCAGGGCAAGGTAATGCTTATTTCATTTCAATGAAAACTGGTTGAGTAATAACTGATCAGAATGAAATAAAAATGAAACAAGATATTCATAGGCATGGACAGTAGCATAAAAAAACATTTACTCTTGTCAATTAAAGAAAGGGTTCAGTTTAAAATTCTCTGAAGATGAGGACAATAATCAGATTGTAGATCTTCAACTATCTTACTTAGTGAGCTTCTTCCATTGTTTGCCATATTTGATTTTAGTAACATTCACTTTTGTTCTCTTTTAATCATCTTAGAGAATCTTTTTTGTCTTCTTATCAGCATGGCTGATGCTAACCTCCACATGAGTGACTTATTGTGCCTTCTCAGTCTAACTCTAGGAAAGTTTGTTAACTGTATCGTGCAAGAAAATTTTTCTCCCTAAAATCTATTTTACACATTTATAAGTCTATGATTCATCCATGCACTGGATATTGCTGTTGTATCTGGTCTGTATCTGGTCTGGTGTTTCTACTATGTATCTATAGAATCTTGATAAAATCCAAAGAAGAATCTGCAACATTTCTGATCCTAACCTGGCATCTCGGCTTCAGTCACTTTCCTTCTGTCATAATGTAGCTTTCCTGTACCCGTTCTAAAAATACTTTCATGGTAACTGTTCTGATGAGCTTTTTGCTACAAAATTTAATTAGGGGTTTTAAAGCAGGCATTTAAAAATATATATATATATATATATATATATATATATATATATATATACATATATATATGAAAGTATATGTAAATATATAAAACAAAGGGGAAGTAAGAGGTAAGAAAAAAAAAATTCTTCCTGGTTACTTCTTATTATGCCATGTTAGATCAATCTCCTGAATAAACCAAATTAATTTTGTTGTCTGACCCAGGGACTGAACATATAACCACCAGATTACTGTCTACACTACACTACAGATCTTCGTAAAAATCAGTCTGCTACTACCAGACCCAACTATAGATGATCACAATAACTGTCTCTTGATGTTTGTATTGCTGCCCTCAAATATATTTGATGCCTTCTTATCTCCCCCTCTCTAATAGTTGCCTTTAGTTTTTCACTCTAACTCTTTGACATACATTTTATGTCGCATATATGAAATTCTTTGTAGACATCGAATAAAGGACAATGGATTGCATTGCACTTTTCAGTATTTACAATTTCAAATATAGATACATATGTTGAAAAGCATGCATACACACACACACACACACACATATATTTATACATTTTATTAAAAATGACTGACAATGCATTGCAATGAGGCTTTTTTTTAATTTTTCTTGTTTTCATACAAATGTTTTCTTTTCTGGACACAAAATGTGTAAAAAAAAGATTAAAAATAACGGAAACACTAATAATAAAATAGAAAAAGTCAACACTCAATAACATTAATTACGAACACAGCCACAATGTGCTGACCGTGTTTGGAAAATAAAACATTCCTATAACTTTAGACACATACTTAAGGTTGAACACAATCTTTTAGGCCATCCTGATATTTTTATAATTTATTTCATCATATATATATATATATATATATATATATATATATATATATATATATATAATGTGTGTGTGTGTGCAAATATATTGAAAAGTGGGAAAGAACCGTGAGGTTAATAATCCAAAGTTCTTTTAGTATTTTGTTTTTATTTTTAAAAACAGTGCTTGATACACAAGTAGAGATATATTATAATTATTTTTTAAAATATGATTTTATCGTTAGGGCCATATTTCAAAAACAAAAATATAAACTTCCAATTCAATTACAGAAATTAAATTAAATTAAAAAGTACCCAGTTGTTTTTCATCCTCAAAGCAAAATTTTGGAATAACTAATTTTGAAATTTAATTATTCCAAAATTCGCTTGAGGATAAAACAGAACTAGGTATTTTAATTTAATTTCTATAATTGAATTGGAAGTTTTTAGCTTCTGTTTCTGAAACATAGCAATTCCTATGTAGCGATGAAATTATTTATTTAAAAAAAAATAATTATAATTATACATATATATATATATATATATATATATATATATATATATATATTAGTTTTATACTATGCTATATTAAGTGCTCAATATCAGGGATAGAGTGTATATAAATGTAAAAGTGAACACTTTTTCAACACCAAGCACCAACAGACTGTTTAATGCTTGAAAACAATATCAGACCTGAAGATTTCATCCAAGTATGAAACAGGTTGTTGTTGGTACTCAGTGTTGAACCTAGTGTCAACTTTATATATATATATATATATATATATATCTATATATATATATATATATACATATGAATGTAATAAGAATGCAAATAATATAAATTCTAACATTCACAGCATGAATTCAAAAGAGGGCTCAATACACAAAAAGGGCTTTGTTGTAAAATTTTAGGGTCAGGCCCTTGTCTTAACACGTCAACATTCCTTCACCGCAAAAACTGCTATCAACAAATAATATTGTCTTATTCTGTCATCCTCTTTCCTTTCCTTTACTCCCTTTTCTTTACCCTTCTCTGTTTTCTCTTAAGGTGTTTCTCCCAATGGCTTTTTCACCATAAGCGGCTTGCTTGTAAATAGAATTGTTCATAACCTTTTTTGGTTCTCACCAGTCAAGATGCAGCCACATCGAAACAAGAATACATCTTTGTAGCGAGCAAGTTGTTTTTTGTTTTATGTAAAAAATTATACCAAATAAATAAAAAATATATATATATATATATATATATATATATATATATATATATATATATATATATATATACGCACAAACACACACACACACATATATATATATATATATATATATATATATATAAATGTGTATGTATATATATATATATATATAATGATAATAATAATAATAATAATAATAATGGACTCCCTTGTCGGTTTCAACGTATGAGGATCTGACAGCTTATTGATTCAGTTATAAAAGTTTGTGCGATAATCTTAAGTGGTATTTAAGACCCGCTAGTGATTTACAAAGGAGGCCACATATGGAGCAAGTGTGAGGATTGTGAGATGAGATCACTGTTAGATTGGCTGACCTTTTAGATTGTGCTCTCGTTTCCTGAAGATGATTCAGACAAGCAGATTGAAAATTGCTGAGTCCACTAAAACACGTTGATCTCCATTCTACCCGCTCCAAGGTTAAGTGCTCAAGGGTGTTATATACACACATATATACACACATATATAAACCCACACACACATATATATATGTGTATATATGTATGTACACACACATACACACATATATATATATATATATATCAATATATATATATATATATATATATATATATACACACAAACATATATAAACACATATATATATATTCACATATATATGTACATATATATATATATATATATATATACGCACACACACATATATATATAGTGTGTGTGTGTGTGTGTGTGTGTGAGTGAGGAGTGTATATATAAATGTTTATGGAACACAATGCATCATTTCTGTTATCAGTCTTATAGAAAAGCTGTCAGCACAATAATAGAATCATATGTGTGGGTAGTCTGTTACTTCAATTCTAAAATCAAATTGTTAAGGCAACATATATTGAAATCAGTGGGAGAAACAAACCCCATATCTAAAAGTCTTTGTGTGTCTAATGCATTTAGTGTGTTGTTTTGTAAAAGATCCCTTTTGTGTTCATGTAATCTTATATAAATTCTTTATATATTATATTATACTGGCAGCATGGCCCGGCGTTGCCCATGCTTGATTCAAAAATCGTACAACTCATACAGCAATCGCTATCACTTGACTTAAAATATTTTTGCCCTTCCTTTCCTTTAAAAGAGTGCCCTTTGCCATGTTGATGTTGCTACATGCTTTACTTCTTGCCTATCTCATACTGCGAATTTTTTCTAAGCTCTATACTAAACATTAAATCTGTTACGAAAAATGAACTAAACAAAATGAACACAAAACAATCAGCTTTAAAAAAGGACCTTTAACTGGAAAACCGAATGAAAAAGAATGTTAACAACAAATACTTTTTTTCACATCAACCCAGTTCTATGGAATCAGAATCAATGTTGAGTTTAAGCAAGTGAATGAGCCAATTGGAGTAAAGTGCCATGCAGATTTAGATTTTTCCCACTTGTGATGAATGCAGCTATCAATTTTTTTTGCATGCTAGCATGCTAGTTAACATTCGTGTCAGTCAGCTGTTGGTTTCACGCTGGCCAATAGAATCTTCCTGCTTATAAGTGGCAGGCAGCTATAGGCTCACTCTGGCCAGTAGAAATGGTCGCAAACTACATGAAAACTGTCGAGAAGCATGAAAAAAATCGATTATTTCCACTATCGATGGGGAGTTGGGAAATGCAATGTCAGTCTTGGCCTTCCCACTAACTTGGAGCATGTGCATGTAAATTTTGGTGCAACTGTGAAATTTGCGGTTGTGCATTTGTTACATACACACACATCCTGCCTTTTATAGATAGAGATTATATTATAATATATATATATATATATATATATATATATATATATATATATATATATATATATATAAATAAAATTTTGCTCTTTTACACGGTATATATATATATATATATATATATATATAGCGGCTTAAACAGCAAAAATTGTCAAAATCGTGTAACAGCAAAATTGTCCAATTGTTAGATTAAGCTTTGAACCATTGTATCTTAGAAATGATTAAAGATATCTTACTGGAAAACTCCAACGCTTTTATGACACTATTGGACTCTATTTTGAACAATAATAATGTATTGAACTCTAAGTTGAATTGATTTGAACCTCTGACCTCCTGTAAGGGGAACCCATGTCTGATCTAACCTGCTTCAGATCACTAGGCTATGGAGAGCCTCACAGTCAAGCAAATAAACAGATCCACACATTATTTCTTAAATCCATTAATTGTTAAAAAATGTTATATATATAAACAAATAAAATAAATAAATATATATATATATATATATATATATATATATATATATATATATATATATATATATATGTCCTGGGTGAAACAGCAAAATTGTCCAAATTGAAAAACAGGATGGGATAATTGTCCATCCCACAAAATGTTTAATATCTAAAAAACCACTAAACTAATTGAGTTTCTTTCTTCCAGGTTTTCAGATAAAACGTTTAGCCATCTTGAGACCATTTGTCATAAGAATCACTGAAGAATCCTTTGAGATGTTTGGTTAGAAAGAGAACAGGTTAAATTTATTTTGTGTCAGCCCCACTATATCTTCCCAATTGAGCAATGATGGGAGGAAAAAAATCACCCAGGCTTTCAGTAGTGGTACCAACATTCATACTCTGCCTTCCATCTTCAAAGTCCATTCAAGAACCATCAAGAGAATG